>CAJHNH020004558.1:415000-467976 GCA_905116865.2 Candidula unifasciata
AAGACACTACGAACGACGAATGTTATGAGTGATGATCGATGACACACTGGCAAGTCGTCTACTGCCTTCCTAAAATGCATCTCAGCAGTCTTTCTAGACATGGACGAACACCCCAGTGAACTATGTCCCAGGTGCCTGCTACGAGCAACTGACACCCGACCCCACTGATACACCTTGTGATGTACAGTGACCACCCATCAATCTGAGGGTATAAGGTAGATGCAACATACGGTGAAAAATAAAACCAAAAAGACATCCAGACCGAGGTCTGCTACCTAGTCATTGAAGCATTGCTGACAACCATTCTGTCAGTTAGACCCCGACACTTTTCCCCACATCACAATTCACACACCTCGTTAGTTAACACCCACAAGGTTCACGGCACGGTCTGTGCCCTTACAGATTCCTTTGTCAGCTACGTGTCCACAGCCTCACACTGTCGACCCAATAAATACATATAGGCCGCACAACCGTCTATTCTGGAAATTACACAGACAGAATTCCAAAGTCTGTCTCACGACCCAAAAAGTATATTTTATTGTGCCAACAAAAAACACACATGATGTTTATCCCAGTCCCTTGTGGAAAGATTGACAGACTGCTGTCATAGCATATGCACTAGCATACACACTCATTTAAAGCATTCGGTAGCCATCCGAAGTCCTAACACAAAAAGTGCGACATTAGAAATGCAGATTATTATGAATAGTAGCACTAGTGACTACAAGAAGTCACCAACAGATCAGCAGTTGCACACGTGATGAATTTTAATCACATAATGGCACCACCGATATGGAGCAAAAATGCAACGGCCACTGTCTGGCAGAAGCACACACAAAGATTGCCACTGCTCAAAACAGTAGCTGTGCCTAGCGTCCACTTTGACCTGAAGCATTTTGTGAGGGTTAATAAACGGTCACCCTAGCAGTATCCCCTTTATTATTTAGGGAAGGGACTTAAGACATTACATCAACCAGCAAGCGTCGCCCTTTCAATGACCTGACTGCCTTCGTTAACAACTGTTCACCCAACAGCCATGCATGCAGTTCTTTGGCACGAAGGAGGCACCTTGAACTTGGGTTTTGAACTGCCGACTCCCCCACAAGAAGATATATGTGTACTACTGGTGTCCCGTAGCCAAAACATCGTTTCACTGTATAAATAAAATTTAGCACGCATATTCAAACGCGCAGTGGTTAAAAAAATTTAACAAAACACGCACACAAACATACACACACACACACAACACACCCACATCCGCACACAATCTATCTATATTAATAAAAATCTTAATTTTCTGATGTTGTAATCCCTAAATTCGGAAACTACTGAGCCGATTGATTTCAAATTTGCACACAACGTTGCCTTCGACTCCAAGCGAAACCACGAACGACGTAGCTCCAGCAGCGGTCAAATCATTATTTGTTTCGTTGCCAGCCCGAATTGATTGGCTATTTTTTGGCTGCTGAGCTCTTAATGAACTTTGCATTATTATATAATCCCATTTCCACTATCTGTTCCAGTGTTAGGTAACGCAGCTGGTAACTTTTCTGCTTATCATGCGGTTGATCCGCGTTCGATTCCCCACTAGGTGATATAATATTTTTTTAGCCCCTTACTGGGTGGCTGGTACGTTGTGCTGTGGTTTATGGCTAGGCTGCGATATGTACACATTTTTCGGTTTTGGGGTTTACAGATAGCATGCGACAGCGGCGACGTGATGCTCAATGGTCAAGTCACGGGTATTCTTCGTTCGCCCCCGAGGGGGCCGTTGGCACGTTGTGTTGTGGTTTACAGCTAGGCTACGATATCTCACCTAAACTCTCCAGTCTTCGGTAGTATAGTTTTAAGTATTTCATCCTTTACGCGGGGGGAAGGGGGAGGGGGGGGGGGTTATGACAGACACTGTTAGCTGAGAGAGCTTAAAATATTATTTTAAAGTTATCATTTTCAAACGAAATCTTTTTTTTTTTTAAATTTCGCCATGGATGATTTATCAATCCTTAGGTGAAGGTGATATGACTTCGCAAGGTGATGATTTTTTAACTAAATCTTTTTTTTTTTAAATTTCGCCATGGATGATTTATCAATCCTTAGGTGAAGGTGATATTACTTCGCAAGGTGATGATTTTTCAAACTTTCGGAGAGGGAAATATAACTAGGGGGAAAGGGGCAGGAGGGGGTTATATCAGACACAGTTAACTGAGATAGCTTAAAATATTATTTTAATGTTCTCTTTTCTTAACTATTTTTATTTTAATAATTTCGCCAGGTGATGATTTTTCAATCCTGCGGAGAGGGAGATATGATTGGTGGAAAAGGGGTGGGGGCGGGGCAGTTTATGCAAAACACAGTTAGCTGAGAGAGTTAAAAATATTATTTATAAGTTCTCATTTCTTTACTATTTATATTTTAATAATTTCGTCATGAATGATTTTTCAATCCTTCGAAGAGGGAGACATCACTGCGTCGAGGGGGGGGGGGGGGGGGGGGGGTTATAACAGACACTGTTAGCTGAGAGAGCTTTAGATATTATTTTAAAGTTCTCATTTCTTAAATAATTTTAATAATATCGCCAGGTAATGATTTTTCAATCCTTTGGAGAGGGAGATATTATTGGTGGATGGGGGGGGGGGGGGGGGGGAATGACAGACACTGTTAGCTGAGAGCTATTTTCTTTCCTCTCCATTTCATCATTCTGGGCCACAGCAACGCGTGGCCGGGTACAGCTAGTTATACATAAACATACACTCATTACCTGCCACTCGCACACTATATAAACATATATATATATAAACATCGGAAGAGAGAGAGAGAGAGAGAGAGAGAGAGAGAGAGAGAGAGAGAGAGAGAGAGAGAGAGAGACATGGGGAGAATCAGGCTGAATGACAACAAATATTTGAGACACTTACACAGGGGATTCCCTATGCACACAAGGTCGGCATGACTGGGTACCAGAAGGTCACAATGAATGCAGTCAGATAAGATAAGTCCCTGCTGTGACAAAAAGTTGGTTGTAATAGAGAGCTGCCGTAGAAAGGTGCACCCAAGGTTATTTTTTTACAGGATGGAGTAACCAACCTCAAGCCCAATCCTATCCTTACGACATCCCTAGTAGTGTGCAGTGTTACTATTCTTTGCTTCCTGTGAGGGCCCCGGTGACACAGGCGAATGGCAGACTTCGGAACGTAGAAGTGCCTATTTAAACGCAAACAACCGACAAATGAGGCGGTTTGTTCTGCATTGTCGTGTCAAGGATACGTAACTAGCTTAGCTTAGTCAAAGGTGTATGGAAAGTACTCGGTTCAATCCTAATTCTATTGGGAGTGAGTTATGCTTTTGGCTTAGGAGACTTTTGAATTCATCGCGGCATTCGAGATTCACTTCCCAAGGCCAGCAAACGTAAAACACCTTTTCTGTCAACTTGCATTTAAATTTGTTTGAAAGTGACAGTTTCGACCAGGAACTTCAGAGGAGCATGGGTAAAATTGTAATATGATTTAGTTAGTGATGTCATATTTCCCTGCTGCTGCGCTTAGACGGGTGGAGTTATGGACCACGGACTGGGTACGGCAGTCACTGTACTCAAATTTAGAAGACAACCCAACTGGATAATCCAACCTGCATTCAGGGGTAAGAAGATTATGGATAATAGAAGTTTTTAACAGGATTACTGGGATGGTGACAACTTTCGGGCTAACAATTATGGAGGAAAAGATTGTTTGGTAAAAGAAATTATCATCTGTATCAAATATTACGTTCGCCTTGCTTTATATGCCATATCCTATGAATGCCTTTGTTGGTTTGGCTTTTTTTATTGGCAAGAATATAGTCAATCGTATTCTTCGGCTTGACAATCGCTGTTTTCACCCGGGGGGAGGGGGGGGGTGAGTCTGAGGCTTAGCTGTTTATGTTGGTGCACCAACATTTGTTGTGTGTCGCCTTTCAAGTTCTTCCTGTCTGAACAGTCCTATGTTCAGGGTGTGCCTGTATTAGTGTAAGGATTCTATAATGGAAAGGAACTGGGCAGTCTTACTCTTATGGTTGGCAGGTGCAGCTTAGTGCAATTCCCAGTGAAGTATGTGGCAGAGCAAAGACACCGCTTTCATTATTTGTTAGAGGACCCTTTTAAATATGGACATGTCAGGTCTATTTCCGGCACATGTTACCTATCTGTGTATAGAATCATATTTCACCCACGTGTTATCTATCAGTGTATATCTGAGCATTTGAAACTAATTTATGTCTAAATGTGTGGTGAGGGTACATGGAACACAGTGTTTACTGGTTTGTTTACACAAGTTTCCATTGCGTTCGTTGAATATATACTGACCTCTCTAATAGAAGTATTAGGATCATAGTCCACTAGATCCAATTGGGTACAGCAACACTCCCTAACCAACCATCAGCAATCAGATGCAATCTACACTGGCATCTACCAGCTTCTAGTATCCAGATACATGTGGTGCCACCAGCCTAAGCCTGAACATATTTATATTTTAGAACCTTGTTCCTTGAACATTTTAACTTTAGGATATCTTGCCCTTTTACTGTGATACCAACATACTTTATAGAGGAACATTAAGAATGTTAAGCAGATATATATCCAGTGATCACTTCGTTCATCACTTGGTTCAAAAACTGTCACCTATCAACATGTTCATACTTGTGATTGAGGAGTTTCTCCATATGGACTGAGGAGAGAAGCGGGTTCATCTCTGTTCCTCTCTATGAAAGTATTTCCTTTGTGAACTGAGGGTACAGCCATCCGGACACTTAAAGCCTATAGTTACCTTTACCCCGTTGCTCAATCAGTCCCATGATACGGTAACTGTTGGCAGACAAGGGGTCATTCTTGACTAATGTGGATCTTTGTTTTGATACCTCTTTTGTTTTTGTCAATTCTTCTCTATTATTTCCTATTCTTTACAATTGTTTGCGATTATTACATCATGCTTTGTTAAATGGAACTTACTGTTGTTGGTGTCTGAAGACATTGTTCCTATTTCTACTGTGTTTGTTTTACTGGTATGGAGATCATATCCAGTCTGGGGACTAACGAATAGTGAGGAAGTCTAGCCAAGTTTTGCCTAAGAATAGTATTATTCTATGGAGCCTTTAATTTAAGCTGCATCATCCCTGAAGTGATGATGGATGGTCGTTGGAGCTGCGGCGTACTTCTAGACCAACACGAGCCGCCATCTCTGCCTTAAATCCTTTCAGTGTGTCTATTATTATCAGGGGTAACCCTAATAATGACACATGACATTATCGTCTCGTGACACTTACACGGTCTAGTATTTTTTGGCTAAAATATTTTTCCATATACAGACAGGAAACAAGTGGGTGAAATATTATTGCATACACTGATGGATAACATGTGGGTGAAGTATTCTTGCATAAACAGACAGGAAACAAGTGGGTGAAATATTATTGCATACTCTGATAGATAACATGTGGGTGAAGTATTATTGCATACACAGACAGGAAACAAGTGGGTGAAATAATATTGCATACACTAATAGATAACATGTGGGTGAAGTATTATTGCATACACATACAGGAAACAAGTGGGTGATATAATATTGCATGCACTGGCAGATAACATGTGGGTTAAGTATTATTCCACACACAGACAGGAAACAAGTGGGTGAAATAATATTGCATACACTGATAGATAACAAGTGGGTGAAACATTATTCCATACACAAAAAGGTAACATGTACCGGAAATATTATTCTATGCACAGTTAAGTAGTATTTAGCTGCGCTAATATTGAAATAGTATTGGATGCGGCCATACGTAACATGTAGGTGAAATATTATTCTATACATAGATACATAACATTATGGTGAAATATTATTTCATACACCCATGAGAGACCTGTGTGTGATATATATTGCATTTAGGTGAAAAAATGTTTCATCGACGTAAAGTAACATTTGGGTGAGTTATTATTCTACACAGGCAAACAACAATTATAATGACAACTGGACATTTGTTGGCGAGGTTAACAGAAGTATGAAACTGAAGCATGTGCGGTGGCTGGAAAGATTTGTAGGAAAAGAGACTGGGCAAGAAAAAGCGTTTCAATTTTTGATAGCTTTTTGCCATTGTACTAAAGGAGCTTGTAGATGCTATTAGAGATCGCAGATTGTGGATAACGATAACAATGGCGATGATGATGAAGATGATGATGATGATAAGGGTGACGATAATACAACGTCGCGAAATACGTTAAAGAACATGTTCACTGCAGTTTATTTAGTAGAGTATAATAGAAATTTCGCTTTTAATACCGAACATGCAGAATTAAATAAACGATCTTGGAGATATGTAAACTATCAGGCCTTTCATCATTCACTAACACGTGACGATAATATTCTAAGACCGAGTTATCAACCTGTTCTGCCCGGGATTACTCCTGCAGTGCCGTTGCTATGATCCTGGATATTTAGACGAATCCACGACAGATGTTCTTCAACACTGGTTAGAATAATTGTATAGGCCGGAGCTGTACAGCTTATGGAGGATGCCAAGATGAGACCAGCAAGGATGTTCACATCTGCAATATATACATATATATATACACACACATACATATATACTCATTATAAATAAATGCTTTGTTATCCGATGGAGCGTTTTTATTAGTTTGTAAATAAAATAAATTCCGATTACTTAAAAAAAAATATTAAAAGGTCGACCACTTTCAGACTGGTGCTAGCTAGCCGAGGCTGCTAACAGTCTCCGCCTATATTTGTGGTCTGGGTTAAATGCGTCACTTTCGTGACTTAATTTGTTTTTTTTTTGCGCCGTCTCTGGGCTTAATACTTCGTTCCGAGTCAGACCGCTCGTCCTCCACCCTGTTGTTAGCTGTGCGTTTCTTTCCTTTTCTTATCTGGTGTTTCCTCTTGGTGTCATCTCTCTCTGATTTGGCCAGGCGTATTTCGTAGGAAAGCGAGCTTTTCTACATAACGTCTTTTGGATAGCCATTTATAGTTTTAAAATTTTGAGTATTTTACTTTGCCAAAATGTACTGAAAACAGTTTTTGATTTTGGATAGTTCCGAAATGTAAAAATATTGCGCGTGTGACCATAGTGGTCTCAAAGTTGTCTTTCTGCAATAAGAACGGGTTAGTCATGTCGTGGATTTGTGTGTGAAATGTTATGCTGAGCCTCAAAGTGGGTCTATTCGTCTTTTGTTATTGTGTTTGATCCGGCTGTGTCAGTTTGAGTTGGCCGCTAGACTCCGGTGTACGTAAATACCATATACTTGGAGAACCCAGCTCAGGCTTTCAGATCCAATTGTTCGGCGATGAGAATTGCTGTGGCATGTTGGGTATCGAACTCAAGTGCTCTCTCTGGGAATAGGGTAAGGGATTTAACATAGTACAATTGACAGAGGCAGGGAAGGGTGAGGGAAAAGGGGGCGGGTGGCCACTCAGTCATTTCTCGTCGTTGCCGTCTTACTGGATTCTAGCGTAGCCTTTAGTCAGGATTAAACGTATAACATCACCAACCTTTGCTATCAGCCCACTGATGGGGTGGTATTCGTGGTTAAGTGATCTAGTCCTGTCAGTATCGATTCACTTGTTTTTCCTATTTGCTGTCAGTTTATCTTGTTGTGAGTCCTACCGGTCTTGTGTATGTTGTATGCATGATGTGCAATCGGATGGTTTTGAGTATGAATCCCCGAAGAATATGCACGCACACAACTATGTGTATGCGTATATGCACTCGAGTATTCATACACACAGACAACACTACACGTTTGCACGTCTTTTCATACTTATCTGTGTATGCATACCTATCTAGTGACAATACGCGCGGTGACTTCAGAATATCTTTCCTCAACCTACTTTTATTTGTATGTATTTTGAAGTATACAGACAAATGGGGATTTGGATACATCCTTAATCTAAGTAGGCGAAATGAACAAGCATTTAATTCTCCTGGGATGTTGGCGATATCACACACTAAAACTTTTTCCCAGACGTTAAGTGTTGAGGTACAGAGATAAGACTGACCAAGCAGACTTACTGACTGGAGATTTGCACACCATCTGTTGGTGTCAGATATTTCATCTCCTAGCCAGACTTTTAGGAGCAGCTAACTCCGGCTAATTGTGTTTAATTCCCCCTGAGGTTACCTAACTCGACGGCAGGTCCGACGGTCACTATTGACATGGTGAGCAGAAAGTGTTAACAGAAGAATTGACACCGTCTGATTTTATTGTGATGGCAGGTGAAGTAGCCAGAGGTGTGACTTGGCCTATTAGCTTTGACCAGCTTAATTGAACCAGGAGATCCTAGCGTGGGAATTTAAATAAGTGTTGTACAGCCCTGACTGACAGCGAATAAACTTACCCACAGGGAGGAGCTGTGATACCCGTGAATGAAAAGGATTTTAGGCGTAATGTAGGAGGAGCTTGATAAAAGTTATAAAGTGGTGAACGCTAGGTCTGGTAAATGAGATCCTGTCTAGCACATGCCATCTGTTGGGCTTAACCTAAGCTTGAGACAGAACTTTTGGCATCGTGGTTTCATTTTTCCAGTTCCCACATTGGGCAGGGACTAGTAGGCATCCATTATTTGCCGACCGTCGAGTGTAACGACCTGCAGAAAGCAGTGAGGACGACAAACTGGAAAAGATAGGCAGGGTCTCAAGCCGAGAACTGTCCTGACGGTTACTTCTCCTACTAGGACCTTATATGTACAAATCATCATTCACATCATTCCAACTCTACTAGCCTAAACAAGTTCATTTTAATTTCGATTTATTCAAATAAATCATGTTTGATGTTGTTACAACATAGTTGAGTAAATTGTGTACTTAGGTTCAAGTGTCTTTGTGCATATTAGTTTACTTCAGCTAACAAATATTTAAATCACTTGATGGGGGCTTTTAAGTAATGCCAGGAGAGGAGACCAGTCGCAGGGGTTAACTGAGCACCTGGATTATATCACAGTGGGTGTATCCAGATATCTATCTATCCCTTCTCCTTCTCCTGTGGATACAAGTACAGCAACTTTCATTTCATGGAACGAGCCACTCGCTGTTTTTTCTTGGCTATCCAGGACTGTCTAGGATCAACATAGCTTAGATAATAGTCCAGTTTCTCACGTGGGTGGGCATTGTTAAGGTTCAAACCCACACCCTCACTATATCAGTGTATTTACGCCAATTGGGGATCTCGCGGCGAACCCAGCGACAATTGGGGATCTCGTCTCGGGACAATTGGGTATCTCGTCTTATAACATCACGTAACAATTGTGTCGCTCTCTAGAATTAAAACCTGACACAAGTGGCGTCCCGCCAGCGATCAAACCCGGCAGACCCTAGACTAACGAAAAAAAGTTTAATTTCATAGATTTCATTTTAACTCTTCATCCAGTTCTTAGACTAAAATCATACTTAGTAATTGGTAACTGGGAAGATTAGAATTATAATAACTGTAAAAGTAATTAATTGATGAAATCATATGAGTTAACTGTCTATCATTGAACATTTCATGAACATTGATTAATGTTTAATCTATAGTGCTTAGTTAGAGTTGATGAATTGATGATTTTTTTTTTGCTTGCATATTTCATTTGATATAGATTGTAGAACATATTACATGCTGACATCATATCATTGAGATTAATAATTAGTGACTGAGTGTAACATCGCTTTGATCATTTATAGGTTTATCCTTTTGCTGCTATAGTATTCTATAGGCTGTTAATCTGGTAGGCTGCTTTGCATCATATACATCTTTGTGCGGCTGTCATAGTCTCCTCTGGTGCCAAGTTCACTGTACTTTGCTCTGACATATCCTTCTTATCCTACCTCGGGGAAGTATTACATTTATCTCTAGATAGAATGGACTTACGTACCGAGTACCAAAAAGATGTAAGGAAAATTCGGGATAGCTGAGGGTAGAGTAGGGGCACAGTTAGAAACATATATTAAATGCCAGATGGATACTTTTGATTATATGGTTGCCCGTAATGCTGCAGAGAAAAAGCGCCAGTTGGAGATAGAAGAATATAATAGGCAGGAACAGCTTAGGAAAGAAGAGTATGAAAGAGAGGAACAGCTAAGGAAAGTAGAGTATGAAAGAGACATACAGCTTATAAGAGAAGAATTAGAAAGAGAGATAGAGTGTATTCAGGAAGGATTTGCTGAAAGGATGCGGCGTAAGAGTGAAGAAATTCATCGAAAACTGCTACTTGAGAGGGCAGAAAAAGATAGGATAAAACAGCAAGCAGAAAACATTAGCGTTGAGGAAACTGCGAGTATATGCGAGGAAAAACCATTACCTCAGGCTGAAACTCAAGCAGATATGGTGGGGGCCCACTATCTAACCATTGAGGTGAGCACTCCTTGGCCAAACTCAACAGCTAAGGAAGAAAACATAAAAACCGGAGGACAGTATCTCACACCTCTTATTCCTACAGAGAAAAGAGGCAACAAGGAGAACTCTTCTTTAGGGATAACCAGATCTACATTGCTGGACCCCTTAACTTCCATTCTTAAGCCTAAAAGGAAAAGATGGAACAAGAAGCAGAAATCTTCTAAAGGGACCAGATCTACATTGCTGGAACCCCTTACTCCCATTACCTCAGACGAGATAAATGAGAGCGAACCTGACAGTAGTGACAAGCGTGATAACGGTTGTAACCGTAGACATAGCGGTTCGACTGACACACCAGACATTAATGAGGACGAGGGCAAAGACTTACCCAACTCCCATATCCCCTTTGGTCCCTTCATGCAAGAAGAGGAATTAAAGCAGACTGATGTAGGGAATAACGCTGAACCTGTGTCCCCTATTTCCTTGGATGCGGCCGCATGCCTAATGGAATGTGTTAGTTCTGACTTTACACCAAAAGGAGTTGACTGCGATGGCGGCAACACACCTCCTGATTTGCTTTCACTGGACTGTGCATATGAAAGCCAGACCAAGGTGAGAATAGCAGATGAGGAGGAGAGTTCTCTGGACGTCTTGACGATCTTAGAGACTCGACATAAACAGGACAATTCTGCTAGGCCTGTGCACGTCGATAATGGACAGACAGAAGTGTTTGCCATTATCGAAGAAGAAAATACTTTTCGTGAGCAGGGAGACAACTTGTCTCTGCTGCCCTGTACAGCTGGGGCGACAGGGATACTTCTGATGAAGGACCCTGAAGCAGAACAAGCCATGAATAGTAGGGAACCCCAACATTCTGGTCTTGTAGTACTCTTTGCTTCGAAGGAAGTGACAGGAGTATCTCAGCTGATGGTGGAAACTTCATTGCGAAGAAATTCCACATTACAGTCTACAGGAAACCCTGAGTTTTTTACTGATTTGACTGTATACCCTGACTTGATTTCGTGCTCTGACTCTGGACTGATCTTTGTTAAAGACAATTCCACCCTGACAATTTGGCAAGGTAAAGACAGAATGCACCGAAGAGGCAACAAATGGACACTCTTCAGAGAAATTGTTAGTGGTAAGTGGCACTCACTTCGTGGGATCACGATGAGTGAAGATATCCCTCGTTTTACGAGGAGATTTGTAACAGATTTTTCAAGAATCTGTGGACTGAGGAGAAGAGGATCCAACCTGACTGCGACTAATCCTTTTAGTAGAACACTTCAGGCTCTCCCTAGGCAGATAGGGCGCGGCGAAGTGAGGAAACGCACAGAGGTTGTCAGTCAACGGCGCAGAGGAGTCCCGTTGACAAAGCATGGATCTTTGATTATCCGATGGAAGGAGGAACCTCCGGACAAAGGGACATTACCGAGCGACTGCTTGGAATACCCGCTCAATACCAGGATCAATGACAGTATTGAATTATCCTGGATGAAAGGACATGGGATATCTGCAGAAGAGTGCAGGAATTCCCACTGCCATAAAGAATACTGGAAACAGAAAACTTATGGGCAGTTATGCAAAGGAGGACTTGAAATTCTTGGAAGCCACAGAGCGTGCAGATGTGCGGTCAGGGTGACCGAACTTAAGGGGGAGGCTCTGTGACAATACGCGCGGTGACTTCAGAATATCTTTCCTCAACCTACTTTTATTTGTATGTATTTTGAAGTATACAGACAAATAGGGATTTGGATACATCCTTAATCTAAGTAGGCGAAATGAACAAGCATTTAATTCTCCTGGGATGTTGGCGATATCACACACTAAAACTTTTTCCCAGACGTTAAGTGTTGAGGTACAGAGATAAGACTGACCAAGCAGACTTACTGACTGGAGATTTGCACACCATCTGTTGGTGTCAGATATTTCATCTCCTAGCCAGACTTTTAGGAGCAGCTAACTCCGGCTAATTTGTGTTTAATTCCCCCTGAGGTTACCTAACTCGACGGCAGGTCCGACGGTCACTATTGACATGGTGAGCAGAAAGTGTTAACAGAAGAATTGACACCGTCTGATTTTATTGTGATGGCAGGTGAAGTAGCCAGAGGTGTGACTTGGCCTATTAGCTTTGACCAGCTTAATTGAACCAGGAGATCCTAGCGTGGGAATTTAAATAAGTGTTGTACAGCCCTGACTGACAGCGAATAAACTTACCCACAGGGGAGGAGCTGTGATACCCGTGAATGAAAAGGATTTTAGGCGTAATGTAGGAGGAGCTTGATAAAAGTTATAAAGTGGTGAACGCTAGGTCTGGTAAATGAGATCCTGTCTAGCACATGCCATCTGTTGGGCTTAACCTAGGCTTGAGACAGAACTTTTGGCATCGTGGTTTCATTTTTCCAGTTCCCACATTGGGCAGGGACTAGTAGGCATCCATTATTTGCCGACCGTCGAGTGTAACGACCTGCAGAAAGCAGTGAGGACGACAAACTGGAAAAGATAGGCAGGGTCTCAAGCCGAGAACTGTCCTGACGGTTAATTCTCCTACTAGGAGTTAAGTATATGTACAAACTGTCATCATTCACATCATTCCAACTCTACTAGCCTAAACAAGTTCATTTTAATTTCGATTTATTCAAATAAATCATGTGTGATGAGTTTCATGATAGTTGAGTAAATTGTGTACTTAGGTTCAAGTGTCTTTGTGCATAGTAGTTTACTTCAGCTAACAAATATTTAAATCACTTGATGGTGGCTTTTAAGTAATGCCAGGAGAGGAGAATAGTCGCAGGGGTTAACTGTGTATCGAGATAATATCACAGTGGGTGTATCCTGATATCTATCTATCCCTTCTCCTTCTCCTGTGGATACAAGTACAGCAACTTTCATTTCATGGAACGAGCCACTCGCTGTTTTCTTGGCTATCCAGGACTGTCTAGGATCAACATAGCTTAGATAATAGTCCAGTTTCTCACGTGGGTGAGCATTGTTAAGGTTCAAACCCACACCCTCACTATATCAGTGTATTTACCCACGTGGGCGCGCGACAAAAGGATAAAAATCAGTATGTACAAGATTGCTGTATTAAAATAGAGCAGCATCATAAAAATGGAAGAGATTACGAAATGTTCAAGGAAATGAAGTTATTGACAAGAAATTTTCAACCTCAGTTAAATGTTATTTGTGACAGGTTGGGAAATACTTTAACAGAATCTAGACAAATTCTAGGAAGATGGCAGGAATACTGCAGCGGAATGTATGATATGAATGACAGTGAGGATATGAATGATATACATGAACCAGTAACAGTAGAGGCAGAACCTGAACCTTCATTAGATGAAATTTCATGGGCAATAAGGAGCCTGAAAAATGGTAAATCACCTGGATGTGATGAGATACCAGCTGAATTGATTAAAGCGGGAGGAGAAGAAAGCATAAAAATCTATCATGCATTATGTGAAAAGATATGGAAATATGGTATTTGGCCAAAAGACTGGAAGAGAACTATCTTCATTCCAATACCAAAAAAGGGTGACCTGAAATTATGTACAAACTATCGAACTATTGCCCTGATCAGTCATGCAAGTAAAATTCTACTAAAAATTATAATGAGAAGACTGCATAAGAAAATGGAAGAAGACATTAATGTAGCTCAGGCTGGATTTAGACAGGGATAGGAAGGTTTTCCGGAGGGTTGTTATGGCAGCGAGGTTCCGCGAGGGTCATGCTACTGAATGAATGAATGATGTCTGTAATATCATCTACGTGTCACCTATTTATTTCCCGTTCCTGGTATGTGACCTGTCCGTTACTTTCTTATCATGTGCTTGGTAGATGATGTGTGTTGATGACGTTCTTGCTGGGGTACACACTTCATTTCATTTATTCTCATTAATTAACTGCCATGCAACAACATAATTTATGGGTTCCAGGAGTGTAATGTCATTCACACACACAAATATATAAACATACACTCTCCCACAGATATATATATATATATATATATATTTGTCCGGTTCTCTAGCGTAGTTGGCTAAACCAATAAGCATGTCAAAATTGTGATTACTTTTTTTTCAGTAACTATGCTTTCTTTATATACATAAATACACATACAAACATACACACACACACACATTTTTAATTATATATATATATATATATATATATATATATATATATATATATATATATATATATATATATATATATATTAACTACCAACAGCAATTAACAGGACATGTAAATGCTGAACCGGTTATAAGAAGAAAAAATATGAACAGTGATGTACTACCTCCAGACTTAAAGGTGGCTGGTCCACCCATGTCAGTCAGACAAATATCAGAGCTGCCACCTGGTCTTCCTGCACACAATAAGCCTTGGGTACCATGAGAATCATTGAAAATACGACTGCATTCGGCATAGTCCACGAAGGGTACCACCATTTTTTTCAGCACGTCTGATGACCTGATTGAATCTTCAAATATAAAATAGTCCAAAAAGAAAAAAAAAATATTGTGAACATGTTAGCAAATACTATGAGGTTCAAAATGCAACTCAATAATCATTAGAGGGCTGATTAAACAATATAGAGCAATTATTAAAGAACCAGTGTCAGAAATACGTAATTAAGTAAGTAAAGGACCTTTTCCCGCGCATAAGAGTATAGAGAATATAGGTCTAGACCTATATTTTGTAGACCAATCAGCAGAAGATTGGTGATGTGGTCAGCATCACGCTTGCCGCCTTTACTTGCCAGGACTGCATCCGGTATCCACACAAAGCTAAGTCGACTTGGAAGCCAAGGTCATTTTTGAAAAAGGTCTGAATCCGCTAGGAAGCGAACCTACCACCTTCCGATCCGCGACGAGCGTCTATCCACTCCACCATAGCCACTCCCAGAAATACGTAATAGGGGACATTATTAAATTATTAACTTTAGAAATAAGATATGTGAGAAATGCTGCAAGTATGGTCAGAAGAGGCAATTCTAAATTACATACACAGACGGCAAATCAAATGAGTTCCTCATTTGAAGAGAATGCCTTGTGACGTCATACCATACACGGCATACCAAAGAGGGGAGGAGCGTAGAACACGAGGTATACCTTGAAGAACATGGAAAGATAACATCAGAGAAACTACAAAAGCAAGAAATGTCTACGATAGAGGCTACCAAAAGGAAAAGAAGAAGAACCTTATTTCTCCCTCAACATCGGCAGCAGTAAAAGAGGAAGTGAAGAAGAAGGATCAAATATTTTTAAAAATGTTACGAAACAAATTGGGAAAGCGTTTGAAAAAAAAAAAAAAAAAGATATACGAAAAATAAAATAAAATGGAAAAAACAAATTAAACATAGCTATTGTAAAACACAAAACCGATATTTCATGTTTTCTTACAAGTTTCAGTTTCTCCCCATCCTGAAAGTGTTAGACTCGCATTAATTGCAGGCAACTCGCCCGTCTCAGGAAGGCACACAGGTTGAACATAGTCGTTAAACTGGATACCATTGCCGTTGATTGGCGCAATCTTCAACAACGCTGTATCGTTATGAAACGTTTCTGCTGCAAATTAAGACAACACAAAAAGTAAGAATATTATAAATGAAAAACGTGTACATATGTAAAATCTTCTTCTTCGTCGGCTTCCGCTTCAACCCATCTTCATGCAGCTGCAGCTGCTGTGGCTGTTGTTGCTTCTTCTTATTCCTCCTCTTCTTCGTCTTCTCCTCTTCCTCATCCTCCATTCTTGTACTTTCCACCCTAAGGGGCAGTTAAAAACTATATGTTGCATTTTCCAACTAAGCAATGAAGTCTGCGCCCTTTGCCCCAAAACATGTCGTTTCAATAAACTACAAATTACTAAATTAATCGCCATTTACAAGTCTATTACGGCGCCGTGGGTCTAGTCTTTTCCCCCATCACACTGAGTCTCAAGAGCCCATAAAGAAACTTAAAATGCAATGTCCTTTTTTTCCCCCTACCCAAAATACAACACATTACAATAGTTGTTCCCCCTTCTGCTTACAGGACGATGCAAATAGACGTGTTGCTCCCCAAATCTGCTTTAGGGATAAAAGCGTATAGTCCCATCTGTTTACAGGACGGTGAAAACAGACGTATTGCCCCCCCTCCCCACCCCAATCTGCTGACGGTATAAAAGCGTGTGGTCCCTTCTGCCCACAAGAACGACGCCAGCAGACGTTTTGCTCACCCATTCTGCTCACGGGATAAAAGCGTGTAGTCCCATCTGTTGACAGGACGATGCAAACAACCATATTGCTCCCCTAGTCTGCTTACGGGATAAAAGCGCGTGGTTCGTTCTTCTTACAGAACGATGCAAACAGACGTTTTGCTCCCCCATTCTGCTCACAGGATAAAATAAAACTAGGGGTTCCTTCTGCTTAAAAGACAACACACATGTTTTATTACGGTTTTCATTTCCGGGAATGCAGTCTTCATGATTAAAATCTTAGTGAAACCCCCGTAAGCATAGTTCACAATTATATTGTCTGTCACATGCAGCTTATCCATACTCTTCCCATCATTTTAACCACGCTAATAATTCAGGTGCCAATTCTGGATATTGTCCTAGGTTAAAAGAGTTTTTAAAAGGGGTAGGAAATTATAGAGAAGGTAAGAAAAAATGGGTAAGAAAACACAAATAGTTTATATCAGCTTTACGAAATCAATTATAATAAATAAACAATATATATATGTCCTTTGAAAGTACTCGAGAGTTTGGGAAAATGCCATTTTGGTCTCAAGACTCGGTGAATGGAAAACCCCAACTGCACCTCCGCGGTAGAGGACGGTAAACACACTGCGGTGTGACCAACACGGCTATGGAAACCAAGTATCCGCCAGGATAAGTGGACACCTCTGAGGTGCCATCTGCTGTTAGCAGGAGCATCACAGAGCAGGGCACTCACTTACCCTAGCAATCGAAAAGGTTGCTGAAGGCTGAGGACGAAGTCCAAAGCCATATGGATGTGGAATGCAACGGGAAACTACTACATTACTATCCTAAGAAACTCATTATGGAAGCCAAAAATGAAACTCAAAGTTATGATGGTGAGGCCCCCAGGCCAGGCAAATCACAAACGCGAACTGGGGAAGAGATCAATGGCAGAGCAATTAAGGGTAGTTGTGTTGACGGCCTTAAGCCCGACGGTACTACAACAAAAAAACTCTGTCACCGCTCTAAAGCAAACTTTAAAGTTAGAAAGATAGAATGTTAGGAGCATGTATCAGGGAAAACTTAGCATCGTTGGCAGAGAACTAGAAAGGGATAAAATAAATATACTAGAAATTTTTTAACATAGATGGGCGGTTCAAGACCATTTTGTGACTCAAACAGGAGATACATTTGTTTATTCAGGAAAGGAAAAGAGTGGTTTGAGCGGGGTGGGTTTTCTGATGACAAAAACAGTTTCGTCATCACTTCTTGGATGTAATCCGATCAGCGACCAAATTCTAAATGTCAGACTCAAGTCAAGGAAGAGAAACATCACAATTATTCAAGTCTATGCCCCAACATCTGCATCAGAAGAAGATGGAATTCAAAACTTTTTTGTCAGTTTAAAAGAGACGTTAGAAAGGGTTTAAAAAAAAAGAAGAAGAGATATTATAATCACAATGGGGGATTTTAATAAAAAAAATTGGCAGAGGTAGAATAGAGGAAGAGGAAATAGTCAAATACCCATTTGGCATAGGAGACAGAAACGAGAGTGGGGAGAGACTGATCGAATTCTGTATAGAAAAGAATATGTGTATTGCCAACACACTATTTAAACAACACACAAGAAGGTTCTACACGTGGACTTCACCAAATGGAAACTGCAGGAAGCAGAGTGATTATATTTTACTACACCAAAAATGGAGGATATGTATAACATCTGCAAAGACACTCCCTGGAGCTCACTGTGACACTGATCACAAACTTCTTGTTACACAGTTTAAAATAAAACTGAAAACAGTGTTGAAAGGGGCTAAGCCAATACGTTTTGATTTGAGAAATTTGCCAGATGATTACAGCTTTGAGGTTAAAAACAAATTTGAGGCGCCAGTGACAGTGCAGGAGGATATGACACCTGATGAGTTGGCTGATGAAGCAAGAAACATCATCATCACAACAGCTCAGAACATGATTCCTAAAAAATAACACAAGAAACAGATTTACATTACAGAAGAAACTGTCAAGCTGATAGAAGAAAGAAGAAATTTAAAGCAAGTAGGGACAGAAAAATAGCCATGCGTATAGGAACTACACGAAAGAAATCAGAAGAGCTATCAGAGGGGATCAACAACTTTTTATGATAAATACCTGTAATAGAATTAAACAACTCCAGACGAAAGGAAGAGACAGAGAAATATTTAATTAAATTAAAACATTAAAAGGCGAATTCAAGCCTTCTTTTCATGTAGTAAGTAATAAAAACTGTAACACATTAAGGGAATCCAAAGACATATTAGAAATATGGAGAGAATACTGTAGGGAAATGTATGAGGATGTCACAAGTAATTCAACAACAATTTGTGAAAGTTATGAAAAAGAACCAGAGCCTTTACTGGATGAGGTACAATCGGCAAAACACAGCTTGAAGAAAGGAAAGTCACCAGGTTGCTACGAAATACCAGCAGAACTAATTCAAGCAGATGGAGAGGCCAGCGTCCGAATCTACCATGAACTGCTCTCGAAGAGCTGGAACAGTGGCATTTGGCCTAAAGCGTGGACAAGAACAGTTTATATCACTCTCCCAAAGAAAGGAAATATGAAACTATGCTCCAACTACCGTACCATCGCATTAATAAGTCATGCCAGCAAAATCCTCTTACGAATTATCCTGAAAAGGATTGAAAGGAAATTACAATATGAGCTAGATGAAGCACAAGCTGGTTTCAGACATGGTAGAGGAAGTAGGGATCACATATTTAATATGAGAATGATTTTTTGAAAAATGTAGAGTATACAATGAAAATCTTCATACTTGTATTATTGATTAGAGCAAGGCATTTGGTTGTGTCTAAAACCACAAAACTGTGGACTGTTATGAAAAATATGGGGTTGCAAGCGAATTTAGTGCATTTAAATGAAAATCGTTTTAATGAACAACAAGCAGCCGCAGAGCAGCTGGTGAAACATCTGATTGGTTCGCTGTGCAAAAGGGGTGGGGCAGGGGTGCATTCTGTCACCATCATCAGTTCTCGTTATGCCTAGTGGCACATGAGGCTTCAGAGAGAACTTTCCATGCTTTCCTGTCCTGTGCAATCTTTAAAGCAGTTTTACATGTGAAAGATGCCGCACTCAGGTCACTTTAAATCGTTCGTCTCCATGTTGCCTTTTGGGCGCCCCTTTTTTCTCTTTCCCTCTGGTATCCATGTGAGAGCTGTATTGGCAGGTATATCAGAATTCATTCTCATAACGTGGCAAAGCCATTTCTATCTTCTCTTGGTTTTCATACTGTCTAGTGACTTGAAGTAGTTTAGTGTTTGAGATCGTATTTGGCCAGAACATTTTGATAATTCTACGTAGACATGTGTTGTGGAAGGTGGACAGCTTGTGTACATCCTTTCTGGTCATTCTCTAGCATTCTGCTTCATAAAGAAAAACTGGCAAAATAATGCTCTTGTAGAGTCGGAGTTTTGTTCCTCTACAGTAACTGTTGGATTTCCAAATTTGCTCATCCTTCCAAAGGCAGCTCTAGCTTTGTTCAGGCGTGACTGTATGTCTTCTTCTGTCCCTCCCAGTAGGAACACCACACTGCTAAGATATGTGAAATGTTCTACATTTTCAAGTGATTGGTTACTTATGGTCACTGGTTGTTGGTTTGGACTGTTTGTCATGATCTTAGTTTTCTTTGTATTTATTCTCAGTCCCGCCATTTATGCTGTGCTGTGTTGTCTGTTACCATACCTATTCAATATATACTCGGAAAATATAATGATAAATATCAAAAATGACCAGACTTGTGACATTTATTATCCGTTCAAAATTGGAGTCAACCATATTCCGAAACTCCGCTACGCAGATGACACAGTCCTCCTTTCGAACAGCGTAAAGGGAATAGAAAATTGAATATTGTCAGTCCAAAAGCACAGTGAAGTTCAAAATCTGCTCTTGAATTTAAAGAAAGCGAAAATAATGTCCACAGATGAAACTGTCACCCAAAAAAAACAATAAATGAAAAAGAAATTGAAAATGTCACAAACTTTGAATATCTAGGCTCTGTAATAAACAGCAATTGAGACTGTTCAACATAAATTAAAAGGAGGATGGAATTAGCAACACAAAGATTGAACAGCCTTAAAATACTATGGTTAATCACCAGCAAGGAGACAAAATTAGAATTTTAAAAGCATGCATCTTCC
The DNA here is from genome assembly GCA_905116865.2 of Candidula unifasciata. NCBI lineage: Eukaryota > Metazoa > Mollusca > Gastropoda > Stylommatophora > Geomitridae > Candidula > Candidula unifasciata. Next base: position 435,713 of record CAJHNH020004558.1, read on the forward strand.
ATGTGGCTACACACGGATGTGAGTCGTGAACTATCTCTCAGTCCTTAAGAAAGAGAATAGGGGCTTTTGAGCTGAAATGCTATAGCAAGATTCTCAGAGTATCTTGGACAAAGAAGAGGAGAAATATTGACAGCTTAAAAATCTGAACATCAAGGAAGATTGGCTAACTAAAAGCATCTTTTATCGAAAGCTGAAAAATTTTGGTCATATCAAGCGCCACAACAGACTGGGAAAAAAATTATAGCAGAAGCATAGTACCATGAAGGAGGGGCAGGGGCCGACCGACACGAAGATGGGCACAGGATATAAGTGATCCGTTGCGTATGGAAATATATGGGGCGGGAGAACTGGCGAGAGACCGAGTTTCTTTCAGCCAGACTGTGATGAGAGCGACGTCCAGCAAAGGACCTGCTAAAGGATGATGATGATGATATATGTATATATATGTAAACAAATTATTCTAAGTAGATAATACTCATCTAAGTAGCTGGTCAAGTTTTAAGCGGATAAATACACAGATACTGTCCCATAGTGAGTTGTAGTTTAAAAGAGGCTAGTCGGCCATCTAGACTCTTTCGGCTTTTTCCGCACCGCGCTATCAATCTCCTATTCAGTCTGGTTTGGCTAAATATTAGTAATTACACTCTATTACTTTTCCATGGCTGGTTAGTTATTATGGTGTTTCTATTGTACTGGATGAAGTAATCAAAGCCAAAACGCCAAATCCAGGTTTGGATTAGAGTTATGAATCAGCTAGGAGAGAAGTCAGGGACATGATGGAGGGTGGATATAAATAGAATGCTCAAGTAGTTTACAAAATGAACTGAAATGTTCATATTCTTCCAACAATAGATCAAAGTAGGCATTACTTATGATGGTATGTTCTTTATTGAACAGACAACAGCTCAACAGGGTGTATGTCATAAGTGTGCAGTAAAAGAACTACATACCTCCCGTCAACAAAAGATGCGAGAGACGTCAAAATTATTTAGTGAATCCTATTCGTATTTGTCTGACTGAACCACACAACACTGAAACTCTCCTGGCATTATAGTCCACGCTTTTAAAGGTCATTTAATGCAGCTTTCAGACTGAAACTCGGAGCAACGAGTTCTTCACTTTTTTATGACTTACTATTAGCAGCTTTGCTGGTATATACATTTTTAACATTATTCTTTTAACTTTTCGATAGAACTATGATTAGCTAAGTACTTACAACCAATATTATCTATTCGTTTCAAGTATTCCACATGTATTTATAGTTACAGGGAACTCACCAAATCCATCGTGAATATAAACATGTTCCACTTGAAATGTCTGCTGACCTTGCTCATCTCGAGACATTAGATGGTCGCCTAATACCAAAGTGATCGTTCCTGTGTATCTGGGACTAAGAGTTTAATTTTCGCATGTGTATATATAAACACACACATACATACATGCATACATACATACATACATACATACATACATACATACATACATACATACATACATACATACATACATACATACATACATACATACATACATACATACATACATACATACATACATACATACATACATACATACATACATACATACATACATACATACATACATACATACATACATACATACATACATACATACATACATACATACATACATACTACATACATACATAAAAACACACACACGCACGCACGCACACACACACACACACACACACGCACACATACACACATGCATACATACATACATACATACATACATACATACATACATACATACATACATACATACATACATACATACATACATACATACATACATACATACATACATACATACATACATACATACATACATACATACATACATACATACATACATACATACATACATACATACATACATACATACATACATACATACATACATACATACATACATACATACATACATACATACATACATACATACATACATACATACATACATACATACATACATACATACATACATACATACTTACGTACGTACGTACGTACGTACGTACGTACGTACGTACGTACGTACGTACGTACGTACGTACGTACGTACATACATACATACATACATACATACATACATACATACATACATACATACATACATACATACATACATACATACATACATACATACATACATACATACATACATACATACATACATACATACATACATACATACATACATACATACATACATACATACATACATACATACATACATACATACATACATACATACATACATACATACATAATGTCACTAATTCTAAATATCTTGGTTTATATTCCCCCCCCCTCCCCCCCTAAAAAAATATTGCAATAACATACAAGTTCAAGTCTTGACTACTTAGGGCTATAGAAGTGTGTGGATGGGAAGCACTATAGTTCGTTCTACATCTCATGATCACACTTTCAGGCTATTTTCTCGAAAACTGCCTCATGGATTGCAACGATTTTCAGCATGCAGCCTTAGATTTTATATGACGTTAAGGAACATTTTTTGTTCACTAAAGAAGAATGTAATATGTTTTTTTTTCTTCCTATGGATATATATTTGTATCATGAAACTGTATTGGTAGAAGGTTTACTTTTATTAGTTTCAGGAAAAATTGCACAATATGACTGGTTTAACAGTGGGTCTAAGAATCCCCTATGTAATTTCATCATTTTCTCGAGCAAAGTAGTACTCTTAGTAACCTGACGCTGAAACAAGACTTTGGTCATTGTTGTTTAGTACAAGGCTCATGCACAAATTAGTGTTGAGTATTAGTGATGAAAACACCCTGCAACATTTGCTCCAGCTGATGGATGAAGTCTGGCAAAACGAATACCCACCACAACAATGGAAAGATGGTGTAATCTTCAAATTACCTAAAAAAGGTGATTTATCCGATTGTAACAACTGGAGAGGCATCACCCTGCTTTCGATACCAGGGAAACTATTTTGTAGTATGCTACTAGAAAGATTGAAAAAATCCATAGATGAAAGATTAAGGGAAGAACAAGCCGGTTTTAGATCCAAGCGGTCATGCATAGACCACATCTTTACTCTTAGAATAATTGTTGAAGATTCTACAGAATTCCAGTCGAAATTATTGATCAACTTTGTCGACTTTCAAAAAGCCTTCGACAGTATCCATCGTCCAACACTCTGGAAATTGCTTAACATCTATGGTTTCCCCATCAAATATATCAACATCATAAAATCTTTTTATAATGAAACACGATGCTGTGTAAGAACTGATTCCGGCAATTCTGACTGGTTCCCGGTGGAAACAGGAGTGAAGCAAGGCTGTGTCCTATCGCCGATGCTTTTTTGGTATAGCAATCGACTGGGTCATGCGCAAGTGCATAAATAACGCAAATTTAGGCATTACATGGGTTGACAAAATTCTGGAAGACCTAGACTTCGCTGACGACATAGCACTCCTGAGTTCAGAACACACACAGACGCCCAAGAAAAAATCAATCGACTCCAGAATTTCTCAGAACAAATTGGACTCCAAATTAACACCGCAAAAACAAAAATTCTAGACCTTACCAACAGTTCAGTTGATATCACGCTGAACAACAACAGCCTTGAAAAAGTCAACAGTTTCACTTATCTAGGGAGCAAGATGTCATCTACAGGAGATACCGCACCAGAAATATCATTTAGAATAGCACTGGCATCTAGTGCCTTCAATAAACTGTCTAACATCTGGAAATCAAAGACACTTAGCAAACACACAAAACTCAAGATCTTCAATTCTTGTGTGATTCCAGTACTAACCTATGGATGCGAGAGTTGGAAATCAACGAAAACTCTAGACACAAAATTAGACAGTTTTGAAAATAAATGCCTTAGAAGAATACTAAATTTCAAATGGTCAGATTTCCGAACCAATACACAAATAAGGCAAGAATCCAGGCAAGAGTATGTGTCTAATTTTATACGAAAACGCCGCTGGAACTATGTCGGCCACGTCCTTAGAATGGATAAATCAAGACTTCCTTACCAAGCCCTCATTTGGACACCACAGGGGAAAAGATCTCGTGGAAGACCAAGGGAAACCCTACGTAGAACTATCATCAGGGAAGGCTCGCTCATGGGCCACTCAAACATCCAAGACCTACAACGGATTGCAACGGACCGCCGTGCATGGAGAGTCACGACCTCTGCCCTATGTGCCGCACTCGACACAAGAGGAAAGACTATTGCGTCATATAGCTAGCCTATAAAAGCTGACATAGCAATCAATTTCAAAATGAATTTGAGATGCATTTTTGTAACTATCCAGGAAGTTACCGTTTTACTGTACCACAATTTCCTCAAGGAATCTAAGATGTGTTATTTATATTGTCATATGCTGACCCAGAGAAACAAACACGATTAGCACGTGGTCTGGATAGAGCATCATTTTAACCGTTGGATTAGACAGGACACAGAGTACACTCATTTCAAGCAAGGAAAGAAAATAAACGTTGACGACTTTGATGTAGATTTAATTAGACGTGAGATCTTAAAAATGTTAGAGACAAACCAACTTGTTACTCTGCGAAAACTGAAATTAACATTGAAATTAAAATGCGAAAAAGAGTCTGTGGATAATTGTAATTGCCACCGGGTTCACTTTCACAAAAACTGCAGGTAGAAGGAATATTATTTGTGATAAGTCACACTTGATTACTAGTCGAAGCAAATACCTGAGGCAGATCCGTAAGCGATGGATGCAAGACTATGATATTATATAATTGGATGAATCCTGGGTAAATTCCCACTATACCTATGTTAAAGAATTGCAACCAGTAAACGGTGAATAGCAAAAAAACATTTCAATAAGCAATGAAAAGCGATTTATACTCATTTATGCAGGAAGCTGTGAAAAAAGGCTGTATTGATGATGCTGGACTTGTTTTCCAACGAAAAAGTACGGATGGTAGGGCCTACCACACTGAAATGAATGGACACATTTGCTGGCACTGGATGGACCATGATCTTCTTCCTATTCTGGACAGACTATCATGCCTATTATTCGATAGTGCCACCCATAATAATGAGGTATCAGAGGAAGACAAAGTATCAACGATATCAAATACAAAAGATCAAATTAGGATATTGTGTGCTAATGAAAATGTCAGCTTTGACGATACCTTTTTTAAAGACAAATTTGTTGCAGCTCGTAAAGAAAATAAAAAAAAAGACAAAGGTGTATTACATTGACAAAATCAAACATAAATACAGTCATATTTCTCTGCGACTCCCTGCATATCCTTCACACCTGAACCCAATAGGGCTTGTTTAGGCTAAAGTCAAAAGACAAGTTGCTAAAAGAACAGTACATTTAACATGTGTGATTTTGAAGTTCTGACACGTGAATCCTTCTTAAAAATAGACAATCATTTCTGGAAAAAGTGTGTTGATGTGTGTTCTGAGAGGAAGACGAGTACTGGCCCCAAAATAGATTGCACATTTGTAAAGCCAGTAACAGTTATCAACTTTTTTTGCTTCGTCAGATTCGGAAATGATTAGAACCATTTTTTTTTTAAATGAGTGGTTAAATATCATCAACCTGTTAGGTACATCTGCAACTGCATCATATACATCTCCATATCAAAATGTGTCAACCATAGCACAATTTGCTGCGAATTTAACAGACACCGTGGGGTAAATGGTGACTGTGACGAGCTGGTCTGGACAGCTGTTTCTTCCCTTTCAAGTATTGCTTTGTTTTAGCACTATTATCAATTTTCTCACCTTTTACTTATTGCTTCATTATAGCAATATTATTATTTAAAAAGTTTGAAAACGAATGAACAGAGGAAAAGAATTAAATAAGAGTTCCTTCCCCTTTTTAGGACCTCCTACTTCTTTTTTAAAGCAAGCACTGAATTTCCTACCAGGGGTGAGTGAATAGTAATTTTGTAATTTGATATATTGCTGCTATTCCTCTAAAATAATTTTATCTGCTAAACTCTATGAAATTTGATGCCTGCATGGTGGGAGAACCCTTGATGAATTTCTTCATTATAACTAACCCCATTTATTATCTAGTATATACAGGAATCTAAACATTTGATCTATTTGATGATTGAAATATTGTTTATTTGATACTTGAAACATGAACTGGTATTTTGAATTATATATAATTATATTAATTAAGTGAGAATTTATGTCTTCATGTGAAATCTTGGCCAGTTCCGATTTCCAGCATAGTGAAAATATTATTGAAGAAATGAAGTGTATATTCATTATGCCAAATCCTTACTAGGTTGATTTGACTTCATGGTGATATTAGCTTGATAAATCACTGTCTTGATTTAATTTAGATTTTGCCTAGAGAATTCTGAGACTAGTTTAAGAGCTTGACAAGTGAATACCACATGGTGGCTGAATTTTATATTCACACTGTGGGAGAAGAAGAAAACAGGTGTTTGGCCCACATTATATTTCCACATTACCCAGTGTATTTTTTCAGTACCACAGCAGGTGGCATTACAATTTTAAAAATTACATTTCATCCTTTCCAACTTCTAACTCTAGTGATTGAGATTTAGTATGGGTTCAGATTTAAACTGGAGTTAGTGTTGAATATGTTATATTATTACTGTGACATATGGGAAGCCCATTGTAATCTATGATTGTATTTTAACATCTATCCCAGCACCCAGTTATATTGATTAGGACATGTCCAATTAACTTTATGTTCTAACTGCGCAACGCACCTTTTATGAGTTTCTGGCCCATGTAAACCCACACCCTGTTTCTCATTCTTTGTGATGTGAACCCAAGTGGTTGAAATGAGAATCTATTTTAAAATGTGACTGTGTGAGTAAGCAAGTTAACCCCTATAATGAGTACTAGTTTAAAGAGATCAGAACATTACATACACATGAATGTTCTTTCTTATTGTCTGTAGCAAACTATTGTGCTGGAGAGTATTCATGAAACTGATGTTCTGTATACATGCCTATTGTGAACACTTGTGATTACCCTACTCCATATTTGTGTGTAGTGTAACTGTACATATTGACTGGAGTAAGAACTTTCCAACCTGCTTGTACAGGGACTGTTATATTTTTCTAGTTCCAGGTGGTAGTTCCAGGTGGAAATTCCAGAAGTAAATTCCAGCATAGCTGCAGATGCCCGATAGTCTAGACTGGACTAAAAGATTCGACCTGCCTGACGTGTCTTCGAAGCTGAGATATAAGCTGACCAGAGTAACACGAGCTACAGCTAAGTGGACAGATTTGTCTACTATCCCCATCCATAATCAGGGACCAGTTTTGTATCTCCACAGCAAGTCTAATTATTAGTTTGACTTTTCCAGTTTCAAAACATGATTGATTTAATTGTCCTTCCAGTTTTATGGAGTTTATTTTAACTAGTCATTTGTTTCAGTGAACAATAGGCAGTATATTTTAGTGCATTTAAGTATACCATTTATAAAACAGTAGGGAATAAGATGTGGGCAAACCCCGAACCCTCTCATTTAATCAGCAAGGCTGGAAGAAATATAATCTTGTATGATAATTCACAGTTTGTGATTCCCCCTGTAGATTGCACATAATCCATTCGCTAGATTACAGCGAATTTACCCGCCACAGTGACTGAAGTTGAATACTAACTGTTGCATATTAGGGATATGTTTACAATTGAACAAGGCAGACAGATTGGCTGGATCGGAACTCACTGGGTAGTAAGTTGATACATGACAAGACAGATGTGGTCAAAGCCCTATGGAAACAAGTAAAAGAGAAAAAGATTATCATGGCCTGGAGAGAATGATACACCTTGGTGTGACCACAGGGCCTAGCCGGCACCCTACACTGAGAGGAATGGCAAGGTGGACATGTAAACAGACTGCGTCCGATACCATTAGTATTGGAACTCTGCGCTAGCTGGTGAAGATGGGGACGGAGCGTAAATGGGAATGCCCTGAGTGCTGTGATGTCTTTCTTGACTCAACTCAACTCAGCTCAGTTGAACATAAATGACAACACACAAATTTACTTCACCTTTCAATGTATTATGAAGACACGTCTGTGACACACAAAACAAATTCAGATTTTTACTGTAAAATCTAAAAGTTCACTCTACTTATTTACAATTGTTCGAAAAGATCAAAGGAATAAACTAGAATTCGGCGTCCCGAGTATCTATGGACTAAAGAATACCACTATTTTAGCGTCATGGATATTCTAAGGCTGCTTGCTAAAAATCGTTGCGATCTAACAGGCGGTTTTCGAGAAAATGGCTTGCAAGCGTGATCATGAGATGTTGAACGAACTATAACATATAAAACCAGCCATATTCCTCTGTCTTTCGCTTGTTGAACACGTGTATCATAATTTAGTCCTATCCATTTATTGATTTTGCTATTCTAGGTCCTTTTTTGCTAATTTTTGACTTTAACGACTCACGACTGTTCTTTAAAGAATATCCCTTGCAATCGAATCGTGTCTCACCACGTGCACAAACAAAACTAACGTGTAGCTAGTCTACATTAACAATGGAGATTGTTCAACAGAAGTCAAAAGGAGGAAGGTCATAAAATTGCAAAGATAAAACAGCATTAAAAATCGGTGGGTAAACACCGGCAAGGAGATCAAGGTCTGGTTTTTATTGCATGCATATTCCTTTTAGCAACATACAGATGTGAGTCGTGCGCTATCTCGCTGTCCTTAAAGTAGAAAGTATAGTCATATGCTAAAAAAAAAAATGTTTTTTTTTTAAAATGAAATGCTGCAGTATATTATCAAAATACCACGACCCAAGGAGAATAGAAATATTCATACCCTAACAGACATGAAGATCACCAAAGATTGGCTAGCATCAACGTCGTGTCTCTGAAACTGAAATATGTTGGCCACGGTAAATTGGACAGAAAAGTAAAAAAAAAAAAAAATCATAATGACAGGAAAGAGGGGCAGGGGTCGACTAGCACGAAGAGGGACGCGGGACATCAGTGATACCTTTGGTAGGAACGTTCATGAGGCGGGAGAGCTGACGAAAGACCGAATGTCTTCAGGCAGGCAGCGAAGAGAACGATGTTCTGCCAAGGGCCTGATGCATGAAGATGCTCCTGCTTCAGAAATTGAAAACATCACCAACAGTAAGACGACAAAAATATAAATATTGGAAGGAAGTTGAGATACACAAACAATTATTTGCAAATATCAGAGAAACTAGTCTTATACAATAATCCACACACAAACACACACACACACTCACAAAACACACACACACACACACACACATATGCACACACAAATAGACACCCACACCACACAGAGACATTCAATCATCTTGATAAAACAGGGCTCCATAGTGAGGAAAACAAGATTAGACCCACTGCCTCCCCATCAAACATGTCGTAAAAGTAACTAAGTGAAAGTTTCCTTCCAAGCCGGATCGAATTTTCCATAGAAGCAAGGAAGCAACAATCTGCATACAAATAAGTCAGATCTGCAGGACAGATGCGCGTGCCACACTCACTTTATAGAATAAGATTAAAATCTAGAGGTGGACGAACTATCAGAACTTTCAGACAGAGTCTTCAGTCCGTGAGGCGAAGAAGAATTTGTTCTTGTTGTTTCATTATACGTCACATGGGGCTTGTGGTCTAGCTCTCCATTCAGTTCCCTCCAATGAGATCTTTTGGATATCATGGAGGGATTCCGGTCTAAAACCCATAGCCTGTCTCAACAACTTCAGTCTCTGGGTTTTGTTTGGACGTCTTCGTTCGCTAATCCTCTTATTTCCCATTTCGTTGCGTATTTGGCGTGTGTTTCTTTTGCGAAAAATATTGTTCTGTTTTAAATTGAGCACACACAAAAAAAAAAGCAGGGATGAGAATACACAATACATTTACAGTGTCAAACAACACAGCGCGCTGTGTGTGTGTGTGCATGCGGGCATGTATGTTTGTGCGCATGTGTTGGTGCGTATGTATAAGTATCCTTTGAATTAAATGCATTTTACTACGTACTTACAAAACACACATAGCAGTGGTGAGGACCCAAAAAGCGTTTATAATGGCACCTCCACACCTGTGCGTCCCGTTAGCATAGATGTTCACCTGCCAGGGAATTTCACCGTATGTGGCATAGGACCCACCGATAATCTTGTCTAGTGGATCCGAATCTCCAACGTCATTAAATCCCTCATTTAAGGCACGACGTTTTGATATAAGTGTGGGCTTGCGACCACAAAGTTGGACATCTGCAATGAACAACTGAAACTAGAGTTAGGCCCATTTTTTTAAATTTGAACTCACCGTCTCATGCAAAACAATGACGGAGTTAGGTGCTTAGTACCTTTATGAATCTTCTTTAGGAGGTTGTATGTCAGCCTCTGGACTTTTAACAAATCTGACCTAATTGTATGCAGACTGTTGGTTCCTTGCGTCTCAGGCAGAAGTACTCCGACTTTGAAGGTAGCCCCCAGTTAGTCGACTCTTACTACAAGCTCATCAGGAAAAGCAGTAGATTGATTCTTGTTTTTACCACAATGGGGCCCTGGAGCCTACACGGAGAGTTTACCAACTAATTTATGAACATAAAATTTCCCACTGGTTAAAACGATAGTAATCAGTACAATTAGTAGAATATGATGTACCGGGAGTTGCAGAATCAACCCGTGTATAATTATGGCTGTTTGGTTTATAGGGTACGTTAACGTTTCAATAGTTTGCCATTGCTACTAAACAGATGGCTCTGCATACCATTGTTCTAGTGAGCACATAGTGGTCTACTGCCACAGCGCCTACAGCTGTAATTCGAAATTCCAAAACTCAATCGTAACTCTTAAGTCACACAATCAAACCGGATAAGGCAGGCATTTAAAAAGCAACCGATGGCCAAGCGAGAGAACTGTTAGATAAGTGTAAATGTGGCAGGGTGGGGGTGGATTGTTATGGGGGCGGAGGGCGGGACAATATTCGTTTCTCGTTGTATCCCACTTTCTCTTTTCCCACACATCTGTCCAATGGTCACCACGTGTTCCAGTTTCCATCTTCTCATAATGTGATTAAATGAATGAGGACTGTCTCTTCCGGATGTCTTGGATAAGTTGTCAACAAATTCTCGCTTTTTTCAAAACAGCTGGGTTGTTCAACTTGGCTGTCTCATGAAGTCTTAAAAAAAAAAAAAAAAACGTATTTAAAAAAATGTAAAAAAAAAAAAAAAAATTAAAAAATTTAAAAAAATGGTGCCTTTCACTAATTTCTATTATTGAGCGGAGTTTAAGGACCGTTTTCATTGCACTTGTGACATTCCCATACCCACTCCTTCCGCATCTTCAGCAGCCAGCTAAGTGTTCCAATGCCAGTGATACAAGCATCAGTCGGTTTATATTTCTGTCTCATCCTTTCCTTGACTGCAAAGTATGGCTAGATCCCATGGTCACTCCCGCGGGGAGAAAGGGGGTGGGGGATGAGGAAGGTTAGGTCTGAGTATTCGGTGTCGCATTACTTGTGCTGTCGCCACTTACTGTGCATCATAATAATACCTTACCCACCACACACTGGACTACAGGTTTATTGGTAACCTTTGCATGGTGCCATAATATAACCGTGCCGTATAGCCATACGGTTGTACGGGTTTCTATAATTCACAAAACCTAATCTAAAGGAAACATAAAGTAAAGTAAAGGACCCTTTTCCGCAAATTCAGGCGTATTTTGTTTATAGGGCTAGACGTACATATTATATACTAAACGGCACTTAGGGGTGGGAGGGGGGGGAGGGCAATATGAACGCATCCTGCCTGCCGCCTTTACATCCTAGGACTGGACATGGTACCCACTCAAGGCTGGGTCGACATGGTGAGCCAAGGTCATTTTGCAAAAAAAAGTCCAGACTCTGTCAGAATCCGAACACACGATCTTCCGATTCGCAGACGAGCGTCTAGCCTCTGAACCACAGCGGCACATCAGAAAGGTTATTTGCGTATCCTTAACAGGACATTGCTGAAATAGCCCCTCTGTTTTTTGTTTTTTTGTTGCTGTTATAGTTTTTCTAGGCACATTTACGTCTAGTAGTTTGCCATTGTTCCTGGACGGTCGGCTTCTCGATACCACTATCGAAACCAACACAAGGCGCAACGCCCGCAGCTGGGATCGAACCCGACACCCCGGCATAACGTAGCGCGTTGGCAACGCCTAGGTCACATAGGCCGACATAAAGAGGATGTAGTTACAAATTTTAATAATAATAAATATAACAATATTAATAACAATAATAATAGTGATATATTAGTTAATTTAAATCTCCACCCCGGCCGAACTACAGGTCAGTTCGTAACCGTCGTCGGTTGTTGTATTCTTACGGTTGAATGGAGTTATGTGACTCACGCCTGTAGGATACGCATCTGAAATATGTCAATTTGTGCCTCCGGGTGTTAATCGCTGGTTGTGCGTTTATGGTAAGTTTAAAAGTCACTCACTCGCAGGCGGCGTCTGGCCTTCTCTCAACAGAAATGATACTCGTTCACACAACAGACAACATCAAAAAGAAAGCTGTGCAGCTGCGCCTATGCGAAAGTATGCCGACCTCGTCGAACGAACCACGCTCATTTTTCGGCTCGCTGTGCATAGAAAGACACCACCTAACACTATAAGAAATTTGGACAGCCAGTGGGAACGACCCCAAAATCACGGAGGCAAACGGAATGGGGTAACTTCCGTGATTATTATCCTGAAGTGGGTCAACTTTTCACACCTTTAAACACTCTTCGCCCAACTGCCTCTGCCTGGTTACGATACTTGACACCTCACAGTTGGGACTGACCTCCTCAGCACCAACCCGAGATAATTAGAATGTGCCCTTCCATCCTACTGTCAAAACCCCCCCCCCCCCCCCCCCCCCCAACCCCGTACGCACTTATATCTTTTTTTGGGGTCAGTAATAACAAGACATTTTTCAAAAATATCATTTTAAACTGTTCTTTTCGGTTTTGATTAAATGGCCTTTAGCTTTAAAAATGGTACATTACACAAACGTGACTATAGTAGTTCAGAAAGTTGAATGATCTGAGTGTTTAGATGTCGCTACGCTACGAATAAGAGCATATCTTGGCCCTACCTTGCCTGCGCAGGTTTTCTGTGTTGTCATCCAGGAATGATTCAATCTCTGCTTTTTCCTGGAATATAAATTTACATACATAACATATCATAAGAAGTTGATTATTTCTGTAGAGAACAAGAAGGTGCACATAACTGTTTTTAGATAGATAGATAGATAGATAGTTAGATAGATAGATAAATAGATAGATAGATAGATAGATAGATAGATAGATAGATAGATAGATAGATAGATAGATAGATAGATAGATAGATAGATAGATAGATAGATAGATAGATAGATAGATAGATAGATAGATAGATAGATAGATAGATAGATAGATAGATAGATAGATAGATAGATAGATAGATAGATAGATAGATAGATAGATAGATAGATAGATAGATAGATAGATAGATAGATAGATAGATAGATAGATAGATAGATAGATAGATAGATAGATAGATAGATAGATAGATAGATAGATAGATAGATAGATAGATAGATAGATAGATAGATAGATAGATAGATAGATAGATAGATAGATAGATAGATAGATAGATAGATAGATAGATAGATAGATAGATAGATAGATAGATAGATAGATAGATAGATAGATAGATAGATAGATAGATAGATAGATAGATAGATAGATAGATAGATAGATAGATAGATAGATAGATAGATAGATAGATAGATAGATAGATAGATAGATAGATAGATAGATAGATAGATAGATAGATAGATAGATAGATAGATAGATAGATAGATAGATAGATAGATAGATAGATAGATAGATAGATAGATAGATAGGTAGGTAGGTAGGTAGATAGATAGATAGGTAGGTAGGTAGGTAGGTAGGTAGGTAGGTAGGTAGGTAGGTAGGTAGGTAGGTAGGTAGGTAGGTAGATAGATAGGTAGATAGATAGATAGATAGATAGATAGATAGATAGATAGATAGATAGATAGATAGATAGATAGATAGATAGATAGATAGATAGATAGATAGATAGATAGATAGATAGATAGATAGATAGATAGATAGATAGATAGATAGATAGATAGATAGATAGATAGATAGATAGATAGATAGATAGATAGATAGATAGATAGATAGATAGATAGATAGATAGATAGATAGATAGATAGATAGATAGATAGATAGATAGATAGATAGATAGATAGATAGATAGATAGATAGATAGATAGATAGATAGATAGATAGATAGATAGATAGATAGATAGATAGATAGATAGATAGATAGATAGATAGATAGATAGATAGATAGATAGATAGATAGAGACACTCTTTAGAACCCTTTTATAACTAGCTGGGGCCCACCCTGTTAGATCTGATTGCAACTTTCTACACTTCAGAAATCACTGTAGCGGTATTCCTTTAAATTATAGAAATGGACTAATACGGAACAAAACTGCCAAAGCCTGAAGCTCAGCCACCCTGAACCTCAGACTTTTCAAGAGAGAAAGGTGAGGGCTGAACCTTCTGCTAATTTTGTACGAGAAGTTGAGATGCCTCCCACCCCCCTCACCCTGTTTTCTCTCTTTTTTTTTTTTTTAATTTTTCTTTGAAAACTTTCAAGGGACATGAGTAGCCCTCCCATGACTCTATAGATGTTCTCTTTTTAAAAGTATTTATCCAAACGTTTCATTTTATTTCAATAATAGTACAGGAGTACATTTACTGTCCTTTCAGCACATAATTATAGTAACTAAAATATCATGTAGAATTATTTTTGAAATATTAAAAGATGCTATGGATAAAAAGCTATAAGATGAACAGGCAGGTTTTCGTATTATAATAGAGCAAACCACTGAACTGAACTCACCACTTTACATTAGATTTATAGACTATGAAAAAACATTTGACAGTATTGATAGGAAATCTCTCTGGAAATTGATAGGGAACTATGGAATCCCATTATTACTCAGTAAAGACAACATATAAAGACATGACATTTCGAGTTCTTATTTTTAAAATAAAAACAGGGGTGTGATAGGGATGTCTTTTGTCGCCTCAGCTATTTTTACTGTCTTTAGACTGGATTATAAAGACAGTAACTGCCAGCACCAAGAATTGGATTTAGTGGACCACTACAAAACAGCTTGATGATCTGAATTTCGATGATAATATTTTTCTTCTGTCCAATTCACAGAATCAGATGCAAGATAAATTAAATATACTTGATGCGAGATCACAGCAGCTTGATCGGAAAATCCCTAAAAAGGAAAGACAAAGGTAATGAGAATAAATCAGGCAAATAGTAATGTGGGCTCTCTTAATGGCACCCACTTCAAGACGTGGAGTAGTACACACATTTTAGCAGTATGGTAAATAAAGATAAAGGAACTGAGAGAGATACTAAAATAGGAATATAAAAGTCAAGAGGAGCTTTCATAGCACTAGGGAATTTGTGGAGGTTAAAAGAAATTAAAAGATATTTTAAACTAAAAATTTGTTAATTCTAATGACCTGAACATAAAGGACAACTGGCTCGTTAACAGCAATCTTATTATGTATGTCAAGCGTTATTGTAGTCTGGAGTGAACAGCAATGTCGGGCGCAGTTTCAGGCAAAGCATAGATCGACCACTGGCAGTGTAGCTACAGGACATTAAATATGTATTGGCTATGAAAATACATAGGGCTCTAGAATTAGCTAAAGGAATAAATATTTCAAGCATGCCGTGAAGAGAGCGACGTCTGTAAAGGATATGCTGACTGACTGTTTGGTGCAGAATTGTATTTCTTGTCATAGCAATCCTTGACAATCCTGATTTAGATCTTCCGGCCGCTGGAAAAAGAAGCGAAACCACCAACATGACTATAACCCCCCGTTAATTAGGGCGACCCTTTGTATTTCAGTAGCTTAAACCACAGAAACACTCTAGGGTAGGGATTGGGGAACTGCAGTCTCTTATCTTGACATGTGCCTAAGCGTACACAATAGATACGAGATAATAAGTTTTCCAGTTCCTTGCCACGAGCCGGCACTGGTAGACTAATTACAGCACAGAAACATTTATAGACAGACACGTACCCTCTTTTTGATAATGTCACGGCCGATGACTGTGGTCATCATCAAGATTGATACAAGCAAACAAATCTTGATCATCGTGCTGATGGTGAAGGTCATCGTCATGGAGAGCTGATAGACTTTAAAGATAATTATCTCACTGTTGTCTCTACTGTATGTTATCGCCTTGTAAGATATTCTTCTGCAAGTCGTGTATACATGTGTCAGTTATAGAGGCGGGGGGAGGGGGGGATACGTTGTTCAATTCAACGTGGCTAAAGCACTATAACAGCTTTACCATTGGTGGATCGTGGAACAATACGAGAGGCTTGACTAAGGTCGTTATCCTTAAGTTGAAATGGAGTTCCAAGTCAACTTTAAAGAACCCAGCCTTAACACACAGGTACGGGACAAACTGAAAAAACAAACTATTATGGAGAGCTAGATTAGGGTGGCATCCAGAGAAATTTACATATCGTCTATGTCTGGACTGCTTTCAAGATACTACAATAGAACATTAAATGATCAACTGCACTAAATAAAAAATGAAGAGGAAAGACATTAAGGAGTATTTTCTTAAACGCTTAAAAAAAAAAAAATAATAACTGCAAACAAATGTGTAAAGGTGGATAACAATAAAGACATCCAAAAATTCGTTAAACAATACCTAATTAAAACAAACTAAAACTAAAAAGACCAGGTTGAAGACCAACTTAGGAAAGCAGAAAGAACAGATCAGATGGTCACTCCGGACACCCTGGAGTAAGGGAGGTAATGTGAGTATGATGGGTACATAGATATGAGCATGTGTGGATACACAAAATATGGACAGGAAAGTGGGAATATAACTGTGCGAAAGATACAGATGAACGATTACATGGATATAGAAAAGTAATTTTGTATTCATGTATATGTGTGTATGAGTGTATATATATATATATATGGGAGCATGTATATTTATATATTTGTGCGTGTGTGTGTGTGTGTGTGTGTGTGTGTGTGTGTGTGTGTGAGTGACAGTGCATTCCAGAACCCTATAAATTAGGTTGATGTATGGCTGTTAATTAATGAGAATACATGGAATGAAGTTTGTGCACCAGCAAGAACCTCACCAACACACACCATCCACCAGAACATGATAAGAACGTAACGGACAGGTCACATACCTGAAACGGGAGATAACTAAAAAAAAGTCACACGACCAGACCAGACTATATTACATACATAGCGACACAATAAATAACACGCAAGACATGGAAGTACTAGTGTCCTTACGGGTGGATGTACACGTTTTTCATGAAGGCAAGTGCATCTATGTAGGCATAGGTAAACACATATGAAAGATAATGCATGTGTACGGAATGACAAATAGGTACACTGATAATTATGAAATAAATTACAAACATGTATGGTGTTTGAGTGTATGAATGCTCGAGTGCATGTACGCATACACTTAGTTGTGTGCTTCCATATATTCAAGGGATTTATACTCTAAACCATCTTATTCCACAATATGCATACAACATTAACATGAGTGGTGGGAAAACAAGTGGATCGAAACTGACAGGACTTGAACACTTAACCAACAACTTCTCTCTATCAGTGGGCTGATAGCAAAGGTTGGTGACGTGATAGTATAATTCCAGCTAAAGGCCACGACAGAATTAAGTAAGACGGCAATGACGAGGAATGACTGAATGGCCTCCCGCCCACTTTCCCCTCACATTTCCCTGCCTCTTCCTGTTGCACTACGAGTTCAATACCTTACGCCATTCCCACAGAGAGCACTTGAGTTCGGTTCCCAACATGCCATTGCATTTCTTATCACCGAATATTTGGATCTCAAAGTGTGAGTTGGGTGTTCCGGGTATATAATATTTACGTACACCGGAGCCTAGCTGCCAACTCAAACCGACACAGCCGGATCACACAATAACGAGTGCCGAATAGAACCGCTCTGAGGCTCCACCTTACATTTCACACACACATTCACGACATGAACCCGTTCTTATTGCAGGAAGACAACTATAAGACCACTATGGTCACACACAGAATATTTTCACATTTCGGAACTATCCAAAATCAAAAACTATTTTCAGTACTTTTTGGCAAAGTAAAATACTCAACATTTTAAAACTATTAATGGTGGTCTGAAGGACCTTGTCTGACTGACTGATTTTCTACCCCACTAGGACATCACTCAAGCGATAAACACCCGATGACAAAAACTGCCACCATGTGGATGAGGATCACCGTGGAGAGGTCCCATAAACCGCGTTTAGACAATTGGCTATATTTATGGCCTGCCTATATTTTGGCCTCTGGCAAAAGCCAGGGTGGGGCTTCAAATAACAAAAAATTTCATCCCAAAAAGGACGAAAGGATTACAGATAAAGAAAGTTGTGTACAAAAGCTCGCTCTCCTACAAAATACGCCTGGCCAAATAAGAGGGAGATGATACCAAGAGGAAACACCAAGAAAGAAAAGCTACAAAATACACAGCTAACGAACGGCCTGACTCGAAAGGAAGCATTAAGCCCAGAGACAGCTCAAAGACTAGAATGTTAGTCACGAAAGTGACGCAAATAACCCAGACCACAAATATAAGTGGAGACTGTTAGCAGCCTCGGCTAGCTACCAGCAGTCTGAAAGTGGTCGAACTTTTAATTTTTTTTTCTTAAAAGGAATCGGAATCGGATTATGCGAACTGAGAAGGACAGACACGAGTCTGGTGAAAAGTATAAATGAAAATATTCAAATGTTTAAAGCCAAAACAATAACAGAAAAATACATAGACCAGATCCGATCAGACAGCCTGGTTTCATATACTGATGGGTCTACGAAGTAGGAGCAGGAGTAATTATCCCTCAATAGGGAATGCAAAGAGAATATAAAATAACAGATCATGTGGCAGTATGCACAGCAGAACATGTCGGCATATTGAAGGCACTAGAGATGGTAATAAATAAACCTGTAACAAAATTTACCATGCTGACAGATTCGGTGTCCTCGGTGCAGACACAAGAATAAAGGATGCCAAGTTACCATTGCATGGGTACCAGGACATAGAGGTGTATTAGGCAATGAGAAAGCTGACCAAGCAGCCGAAAATGAGCTACATGTGATGCTTTCTATTAATTTTTGACATTATAGTCGTCCTTTATCTCTCTCTCTCTCGATCTCTCTCTCTCTCCTCAATCTCTTGGTGACCTCTCTCTCTCTCTCTCGTCTCCTCTCTATCTCTCTCTCTATCTCTCTCTCTTTCTCTCTCTCTTTCTCTCTCTCTCTCTCTCTCTCTCTCATGCTTTTGTGTTCTTTTATAATATTCATAATATGCATATCATCATATGATAATAACATGCTTTGTTAGTAAAATACAACTGCTGTGCGAAAGATGGTTGACTGAAAGGGCCGAATGTACGGGCCTGCGTGCCAATTTGTGAAAAACTCACACACACATAAACATTCTCACTCATATATACATCAACACAACAAAAAAACGCTTTATATAGACAGCATTATGTTGACATTTTTACTTATCTCATAACTGGCTGCGTTCTTAAGTATACAACAGGGAATAGAACATTCTATTTATCATACCTGATGCATCTTGTGTCCTCTGAAAATGTCACAAACTGAATATCTAGGCTCTATAAAAAACAACAATAGAGTCTGTTCGACATAAATTAAAAGGAGGATGGCCAACAACAATAGAGACTGTTCGACATAAATTAAAAGGAGGATGGCCATAGCAATGCAAAGATTGAACAGCCTTAAAAGTCTATGGTTAAGCACCAGCTAGGATTTAAAAATTAGAATTGTAAGGGCATACAGATGTGAGTCGTGGATTTTCTCTCAGTCCTTAAGAAAGAGAATAGGGGCTTTTGAGCTGAAATACTATAGAAAGATTTACAGAATATCTTGGACAAAGAAGATGAGAAATATTGACATCTTAAAAGATCTGAACATCAAGGAAGACTGGCTAATAAACAGCATCCTTTCTCTAAAGCTGAAATATTTTGGTCATATCAACGCGCCACTACGAATTGGAAAAAATTATAGCAGAAGGCATGGTACCAGGAAGGAGGGGTAATGGCCGACCGACACGAAGATGGGCACAGGATATAAGTGACTCCTTGAGTGTGAAAGTTCATGAGGCGGGAGAATTGGCAAGAGACCGAGTTTCTTACAGGCAGACTGTGATGAGAACGACGTTCTGCAAAGCACCTGCTACATGATGATGATGCATCTTATATATCATAACATACTTCTTCTTTGCTTTCGGTTTCGCATGCTCAGATCAGACCATCAGGTGGGTTGCCTCTATGGACTCGCATGTCAGTATCAGGTCCTTTATGGTTCCCCATAGCCTATTCAGCACACTTTGCTCTTGAGGCCAGGTGTCTTTTGGAAGTTATAGGTAGAGTGGACAGGTCTGCAGAATGTGCTCAGGTGTGTGTGGTCCTGTTCGACAGTCACAATGTGGGGACTGTACAAACTTAATTTTATCCATATGGTAGTTGAGCCTGCAGTGTGGTGCCTCCGTTGACTGAAAATTGTTGTATGTTGCTTTCTGTTGAGTCTGCTGATGTGGTCTTGTGGATGTTTACTGTCAGTTTTTTCTCTTTACACTTTCTTGCATTTCCCTTTGATAAGTGTTCTGATTTCTGGTAATGGCAGTGAATGGGTGCGTTGTTTCTCCTTTGCTCCTTTTTTGTCTGCTGATTCATTTCCTGCTATTACGCTGTGAACCGGGATCCAATAGAGAACGATTTAATTGTTTTATGTGAGTCTGTTTAGCTTTTGGATCAGTTCTCTCAGTCGCCTGGAGGATTGACATGCAGTCACAAAGGAAAAGCATAACATACTTTATATATCTTACTTGCTGTATCATATTTAAACCGCCTATGAACAAAATAATTTCCTAAGGTGTAGATGCTAAATGTTCTCATGGTACACTAATTAAAAACTTGTCGTTCTCCTTCTCTCGTATATCCCTCCTTGTCTGATCCCCAACCGATTCTTAGTTCACACATTCTTACAATGTCATTTGATGGACCCTCGTGTCTTCTATCGACATACGTTCATAAATTGTCTTCAGAATATCCCCTTTGCAAGCACGAATGTTCCTGCATTTTTCGCTGTTGTAGACAAAAAATCAATCCCCTCTTTCATTTCCATGCACTCCTGGACATCTCGGACAGAATGTCGAGTCTATGTAAGCTTTACGTGCTGCTGATTGATATCTGATCCACTCTTGTCTAATTTGTCTATTTTGAACCTTCAGCAATACCGACTGAAAATCGGCGACAATAATTCCCCTGGTTACTCCATTTTCTTCTACCTCCTTCAGAGCTGCAGTGAGTGCCTCCACCGCTATCTTCATGCAAGATGTTGTAAAGAGGGGGGGGGGGGGGTTTAGTTCAGTCACGATCTTTCATTTGATTCTAGTTGAAAAACCACAGCCAGATCTTTCACGGAATAAATCACTCGGTATACACTATTGCATCATCTAGCTGAGCGTGTTCCCCTACTAAAATGAGGTATTTGTTCATTGACATTGCAGAACCAGCTCCAGCATTTTATGTATCTTTTCACCAAAGAAGAAGAAGAAGAAGAATGCTGAAGGAGCAAAGACTTCAAGAACCGTCACTAACATTTTTTTCCGCAAGGGACTATGCGATTAGATGGGCAAATATAAATAATGAACTCCATCTGCAGTCCCGGTGTAGAGACATTAATTGTGCAGTTGTTAGGCAAACAAAAACCCAGTGTAGCAGGCCCATCAACTAGAGTACTGGAAGACAAGATTGACTTGTCTAGAGAACTGTCGCAGTTGCATGCACATGTCGCTGGCCCGAGGTACGACACCAGACACAAGCAGAAAGAGATCATATGTGCCAGATGTGGTGCCCTCGGCCATTTGCCAAGTCGGTGCAGTCAGGCACTAAACTAGATCCCGCTTTGATAGGAGTCAGGTTGCAGTCGGAAAGTGTGTTGGCTCACGTGTGAGATTAATAGGCGGTAGACTAGAATGTGATGTAACTATACGCAACAGATCTGTGAGGTTTATTTTGGACACAGGTTCTCAGGTGTCAACCATTTCTGAAACATGCTTCAAAGAACTGTTTAGCGGTGTCCAGTTGGAGGTAGAGAACTTTGTCAAGTTAACTGCAGCTAACGGCACCAACGCTTTATATTTAAGCTACTTATATTAAAAATTGTGGTGCATATGTAGCTACAGATTGTAGAAATAGATTGGTACCTGGAATTATTGGCACTAATATTTTAGCAGTTCTGCCTGATCTATGTGAATATTTGAAGTTGAAATATTGTAAATCGGTTGATCCACAAAGAGAAGTCAACCATAATAAAGTGTGTGTTGTGGGAGGCAGCAAGATCTATGTGCCTGCCCATTCAATGTTAGTACTGCAAGTGAGAGATAGTGTGTGGATGACAGTAGATAGAAATGTATTTTTCGAACCGGCCAGGAACTTGGAGCACAAATTTTGATTTTATCCCCTATTATTTTAGTACTGCGACATGGTTTTTGTCTAGTCTAGGGCATCAACCCGGGGGACAAAGACTTGTTCTTGGCAAAAGGCACCCAGGTTGGTGAGGCCACAGTAGATTTAAGCAAACATTTTTTAGTGGTTAGTGCTCAAGAAGTCCACATTTTATCATCACCAGTTTGGGGAGATAATGAGTCAACCAAGTGTCCTATTGATCTGAGTCATTTTGAGGGTAGTGACAGTGAGAGACAGCAGGTAGAGGCATTGATAATAAGGTGTGGCAGTCTCTTTGCTAAAGATGACTGCGACATTGGGTACACTTACAGGGTCACCCATAATATTTCTTTATCAGATGATACCCCCTATTAAACAATCGTATCGTCGTATGCCACCAGCGTTCTACAAGGAAGTACAGGACTGTTTACAAGGGTTGATGGTACCCCTCAACTATGTGTTGACAATGGGTCCTTTAATAGTTTAAAAAAATGCTTATCCACATCCTCGGGTTGATAAATATCTTGATTCCATGGGAGGGGGGGGGGGCGAAACTGTTTAACTAATTAGATTAAGCAAGTGGGTATTATCAAGTTGCTATGGAACTAGAGGATAGGGAGAAAACAGCTTTTACCGCGCCATTCGGATTGTTTGAATATAGCTGAATGCCGATGGGTCTTGCTAACCCAGCACATTCCAACGACTCATGCAGTGTACGATTTATGACCTTGATGATATCTTAATATTTTAGGGCGATTTTAATGATCATAATGATAGGTTAGAGAGAGTGTTTAACAGATTGTATTCACTGGGTCTCAAGTTGAATCCAAATAAATGTAATTTTTGTAAACCCAAGATACGATATTTAGGGCATAACATTTCGGCTGAGGGTATTGGAGCTGTAGAAGAACAAATAGCAGCGATCCAGCAAGCGCCAATTCCCAGAACCCAGAGCTGATTGTGCTAAATGGCACTGACGACCTCTATCGCAAATGATATTGGACACTAGATGCCTAGGTCACAAGAAGCAAAGGTACCTAACTATGAAATATGTGCATGTGTTAAGTGTCGAAGTGGACAGGGAGTCATAATTATCTTTTTTCCCACAGGTAACGGTACTACCTGGTTGTTGGTCTACTAGTAGCTGTCAGTATCTTGTTATTAATTGGTTTACCAGTTCCTTGGTTAGTTTTCTGCTGGTCTGCTCGTATGCATTCTATTTAGTTGTTCTTTAGTATACTAAGTGTTCGGAGTGTGTCATCAAGAATGATCGTTTTATGCCATCAAGTAAAAAAAGTTTCTGTATTTGTTGACTTACATTCTTGTTATTCTAGTTAGTGTGACTAGGTTTTACTGTTTCAATATATTAGACCCCACACAGAAGATTTCCTGTCAGGGTGAGATAGTTTAATCTTATTCCCGGCTAAACGAACTTTTTCTCGTTTTTTTTTCTCGGTACTGAGGCAGCTTAAGTTTGGGTTTCGGCTTCCACTCGCCAAGTGACAGTATTTAGAGCTCTTGTAGGTTCGGAGTCGAGTAGAATTCAATGAGTAGATTTCCGTATTATCCTTAATATGGATCTCTTCTCCTTTCTCCATTACGAGTTACCCACTCTGCTTTGCTTCTAGTACATTAGTTTCAGCTTCATAGAAAACGGTTCACCCATAGATGCTCCGTTCCTTTGCCAACGAAAAATACACAGAATGTTCATCACAGTCCCTTGTGGAAAGATTGACAGACTGCTGTCTCAGCAAATGCACTAGCATACACACGCATTACAATCATACGGTAGCCATCAGAAGGGCTAATACAAACTGCTAGACATTAGAAATGCAGTTTCTAATATTTGGTAGCCTTTGTGACTAGCAGAAGTCACCAACAGATCAGCAGTTTCACTCCCGATCAATTTTAATCACATAATGGCACCACCAATATAGCGACAAATAGCATCGCACCATTATCTGAACCTACAATTCCCACCATCATGAAAAACATTTTAAATAGAATCCACAGCTCACATTGCATTGCCATGCACTCAACGCAGAAACTTGGCTACGAAACTATAACCTTTTAGTCTAAATAAGGAGCAAAAATGCAACGGCCACATTCTGGCAAAGGCAACAAAATTTACCACGGCTCAAAACAGTGGCCTTGCCTAGCATCCATTTGATCTGAAGCATTATGTAAGGGGTAAATAAACGGTCAACCCAGTAATAGCTGGGGAAGAGACTTGGGACATTTCATCCACCAGCAAGCATCACCCATACAAGGACTTGACTGCCTTCGCTAACAACTGTTCACCCAACAGCCATGCAGTTCTTTGGCATGAAGAATACACCTTTAACTTGGGTATCAGACTGCCGACTCCCTACAAGAAGATATGTGTGTGTGCTACTGTTGTACAGTAGCCAAAATACCATCTCACTGTATTACTAAAAATTCAACACGCATATTCAAACGCCCAGTGGTTAAAAGAAAAAAAACACACACACACAAAACACACATATACATCGCTCATTACCTGCCAACCGCCCGCTTGCCAGTGCAGCACACATGACAAAATATTTATACAAGTATATATATATATATATATATATATATATATATATATATATATATATATATATATATATATATATATATATATATATATACTAGCTGTACCCGGCGACGCGTTGCTGTGGCATAGTTTGGCTAAATGGAAATGAAAGAAAATAGAAATCTAATACAATCATTGTCTGCTCAGATATAGAGATAGTCTTTGATCCCCGCCCCCCCCCCCCTCTCACCACTACAACTAAATCCACCTACTACTCTCTCCCTCATCAAAGTTTTTTGGAAAAGAAAGACAATGGAAATCGAACGTGTCTAATATAGTTAATGTCGCAATCATTCTCTGCACATATATAGAGATAGTCTGATTTTCCAACTTTAGAACACGCACCTTATAATTGTGTCTTTATATTAGTGGTCGTTTAAATGGTGTTATTAGCAGAGTAACAAAAATGGTTATTTGGTTATCACATGCTAAAGCTGTTTGTATTTTTATAGGAGACGGAAGTAAAGCTACAACTGTACTTGTAAATAACAAAGTAAGTCGTAAAAAATAGAAAATGGGAGGTAGCGTTAGTAAAATATAAACAAATTAGGTAATGAAAACTTGAAAATCACGCGTAAAGCTCTTTAAGTTCTCTTAAATTTAAGTAATTACCCCCTCCCCTCTTCCACCGACTACTGCTCTCTCCCTCTTCGAAATATTTGAAAATCATTACCTGGCAATATTTTGTTGTTGCTGTAACTGACATTGACATCTCTGGCCATCCGGACTAAAATGGGGAGCAGGAATTGTAATAGGTAGTGAATGGGGCTAGTGTAATATTTATCACATAATCCTTCAAGTACCAGTACAACTACTACCACGACCACCACCACAGTAGCTAAAAGAATGTCACTGCTATCTGTGCTACCATCGGAGTAGACAGAGAATTGTGAGCCAGAAGATTTGGTTCCGCATGGCTAGTGCTCTCGCCACAGACTGGTCAGGTTAGGATGTATTCGCTTCCCTACAGAAGAATGCCATAACCTTACCCGCGGTCTTCACATGAGAGCACTGCGGTGTAACAGCCCAACCACAACTACTACTGCTGCTGCTACTTTAAGTGGGTAAAGCAGTTATTGTGACTTAAAGCTCTCTCAGTTAACAGTTTGCCCCCACCCCCAAATTCACCGACAGCTCTTTCCCTCATTGAAGTAGTTGGGAGGAAAAAAACCACTTGAAAAGCAAATGAAAACAGGAAAAAAACACCATAATTAGGAAATGAACGCTTTGGTAAACAGCACAGCTTAAAATTCCAACGCAGATAAAATAACTAAATCTAAATGAAAATAAATGGAAAGCTATGAAATTTCAGCGTAACCATGCAATCGGAAAGTTTTAAAATGCAATCATAAGTATGCGAAATGGTCAAATTTAATTTTCAAATGGTTTACCCATTTACTTGTCTTTTTTTTTTTTTTTTTTTTTTTGTATTAATGGCAACATGGCTAGTGCTGTCACCACGACAGAGTAGATGAGGATATTATTTTATTCCTGGGTAAAAAAAAATTAACTTGTCTCCCGCACAGGAACCCAGTGTTCTAACCATTCGACCAAGCAGCCACTTCACCAGAGCAACGAAAAGAGAACTAAACTATTAGAGATCTGTGTCCCTACTACTGTGTCCCGATTATAACACATCTCAAAACTGCAGGCAATTGTTTTCTCATAGACAGATACTCCAGATATATTAATAAAACGGCACAACGATAGAAATCGCACGTGTCTAACACGGTTAATGAAGTTAATGTCGCAGTCAATGTCTGCGCCGACGTCGAGATAGTCCTTGATGCCCCCCTCCCCCATCGAAGGTTACTTAAAAAAAAAAACAGAAAATAGAAATCGTGTTTAATATGGTTTTTGTGGCAATCACTGCCTACACAAATATAGAGATAGCCTTGTTTGTTTTACCACGACCTACTCTATGTAATTAGAAAGCGTTGGCTGCACGTAACTCGCCGGCGAATGGTGGGTCTTGCGTTCTGACTATGGCGCATGCGTAATTACTAACGTGGCTATAATTAGATGTCACTAACAATTTAAATATTAGTTTCGAATATCTTTGCTTAAATTGTCGCAAACTATCTCTAACAATGACAGGTTGAATTTCAAACCATGATGGGTGAACATCCGGTATCAAAACAAACACATCACATCATCGTCTCGTGAGAACATACACGGTCAAGTATTTTTTGGCTAAAACATTAGTCCATACACAGAGAGGAAACAAGTGGGTGAAATATTATTGCATACACTGATAGATAACATGTGGCTGAAGTATTATTGCATACACAGACAGGAAACAAGTGGGTGAAATATTATTGCAGACACTGATAGATAACATGTGGGTGAAGTATTATTGCATACACAGACAGGAAACAAGTGGGTGAAATATTATTGCCTACACTGATAGATAACATGTGGGTGAAGTATTATTGCATACACAGACAGGAAACAAGTGGGTGAAATATTATTGCCTTCACTGATAGATAACATGTGGGTGAAGTATTATTGCATACAAAGACAGGAAAGAAGTGGGTGAAATGATATTGCATACACTAATATATAACATGTGGATGAAATATTATTGCATACACAGACAGGAAACAAGTGGGTGAAATATTATTGCATACACTGATAGATAACATGTGGGTGAAGTATTATTGCATACACAGACAGGAAACAAGTGGGTGAAATATTATTGCCTACACTGATAGATAACATGTGGGTGAAATATTATTCCATACACAGACAGGTAACATGTGCCCGAAAATTCTATGCAGTTAAGTAGTATTCAGCTGCACTATTATTGAAATAGTATTGGATGCGGCCATACGTAACATGTAGGTGAAATATTATTCTATACATGGATACACAACATTATGGTGAAATATTACTGGATACACCCATGAGAGACATGTGTGTGAGATATATTCCATATGGGTGAAATAATATTTTATAGACGTATAGTAACATTTAGGTGAGTTATTATTCTACACAGGTAAAAAACAATTATAACGACTACTGGACATTTGTTGGCGAGGTTAACAGATGAATGAAACTGAAGCATGTTTGGCGTCTGGAAAGATTTCTAGGAAAGGAGACTGGGCTAAAAAAGCGTTTCAATTCTTGATAGCTGTTTGCCATTGTACTAAAGAGATATCATCACACGAGCTTGTACATGCTATTAACGATAACAATAGCGATGATGATGATGATGACGAAAATTGTGAGGATAATACAACAACGCGAAATACGTCTTAGATCATGTTCACTGCAGTTTATTTAGTAGAGTTTATCGGAAATGTCTTTTTAATACTTTAAATGCAAAATTAAATATACGTCTTGAAGATATGTCAACTAGCAGGTCTTTCATCATTCACTGACACGTGACCATATTATTCCAAGACCGAGTAATCAACCTGTTCTGCCAGGCATGACTTCTGCAGTGCCGTTGCTATAATGCTGGATATTTAGACGAATCCACAACAGATGTTGTACAACACTGGTTAGAACAATGGTATGGGCCGGTGTTTCACAGTTACTGGAGGATCCCAAGATGAGACCAGCAAGGATGTTCACATCTGCAATATATACACACACACATACACACACACATACATATATACTCATAAAAAATAAACGCATAGTTATCCAATGGCGCGTTATTATGAGTTTGTTAATAAAATAAAACCAAAACATTCAATTTATTTTCAAGCAGTCACCAATGGCTCCACTATCAATACATTTGAGAGATATTGCTTTTGACCGATTGCAGGCAAAAGAAAGTCTAATTCTGTGGGTGCGCCCACTCCGAGGACCGTTCCTTGCGTGTCGTCACCTCAAAGAATCGACTGCATTGTGCCTACTAACATTGCCTCTGGGCAAGTGACAATCAGTGTAAACGTTTCTGGTTCAGCGACCAATCTTTTTGTTGTTGTTGTTGTTGCTGCCGCGTCTTAATAGACGGCGTAGGGTCTACAGTAGACGAAATTACGGTTTATCATAAAATTGTGTTGTTGAAGCTCTGCTGCACGGTGGTGAAGGTGTAATGGTGTGGGGAATGATTATTCACAACGGAAGGAGTCAACTGGTTCACACTGAAGGAATCTTGAATACACATCGATACGTCCATGAAATTCTCCAACCACATGTCCCTCCATATGTAATACCAACAAATATCTTTTTCAACAGGACAAGACCAGACACCATACTGCAGGGCTGACCAAGCAGTTCTAGGCTGCCAGTAACATTGAAACCCTTCCCTGACCATCCCTGTCTGCAGACATGAGTCCGACTGAGCGCAAATGGGAAGAGCTGCAAAGACGTGCTTGTCGCCGAGACGTTGCTGCAGCTAATGGTTGTGATCTGTTGCAGGAAACCCCAGGAAGCGTGGGCAGCCATCCCACAGGCCGACATCAGATATCTGAGCGCATTCATGCCCAGGATATGCCATTAACCGATCTACGCAAGAGAAGAACACACACCATACTAACGGAAAAGGCCTACGACTAAAAATTATCGTGACCCAGGTGCAAAAAACTTGTCCATTGACTGGCTGAACCCTAAGGTTTTCTTGTGTAATTACACATATTGCATTGCAGACAATAAGCATGTCAAAATTGTGATTATGTATGTTTCTTTCAGTAACTATGCTTTTTCTTTGAAACAGTTTGTGAATATATATACAAAAACAACAAGAACAACAACAACAACAACAACAAACACACACACACACACATATATATATATAAAAATAATTAACTACCAACAGCAACTAACAGGACATGTTGTAAATGCTGAACCGGCAGCAATGAAAAAACAAGTTATAAGAAAAAAAATATGAACAGTGATGTACTACCTCCAGACTTAAAGGTGGCTGGTCCACCCATGTCAGTCAGACAAATATCAGAGCTGCCACCTGGTCTTCCTGCACACAATAAGCCTTGGGTAACATGAGAATCATTGAAAATTACGCTGCATTCGGCATAGTCCACGAAGGGTAATACCATTTTTTTCAGAACATCTGATGAACTGGTTGAATCTTCAAATATAAAATAGTAAAAAAAAAAATATTGTGAACAAGTTAGCAAATACTATGAAGTACAAAATGCAACTCAGAGCCATTATTGAAGAACCAATGTCAACATACAATCAGAAATACGTAATAAAGTTAGAAAGTAAAGGACCCCTTTCCTGGCCTTTAGGCGTATATGGCATATAGGACTAGACCTATATTTTGTAGACTAATCGGCAAAAGATAGGTGATGTGGTCAGCCTTACGCCACCGCCTATACTTCCCAGGACTGCACCCGGTACCCACTCAAGGCTAAGTCGATTTGGAAGTCAAAGTCATTTTTTTTAAAGTCTGACTCCGCTAGAAAGCGAACCCACGACCTTCCGATCCGCGACGAGCGTCTAGCTGCTCCGCCATGGCAACTCCCAGAAATACATAATAGAGGGCACTCTTAAATTTTTACCCTTGGAAATGAGATATCTGTGAAATGCTGCAGGTACGGCCAGAAGAGGTAACATCAGAAATTAGGTCATAGGAGAAAAAGTCACCAAAGAGCCAATTCTAAATTACATAAACAGACAGCAAATCAAATGAGTACCTCATTTGGAAAGAATGCCTTGTGACATCATACAATACACGGCATACCAAAGAGGAGAGGGGCGAAGAAGAACGTGGAAACATAACATCAGAGAAGCTCTACAAAAGCAAGAAGTGTCTACGATAGAGGCTGCCAGAAAGAAAAGAAGAATACAAAGAACCGTATATCTCCCTCGACATCGGCAGCAGTTAAAGAAGAAGTGAAGAAGAGGAAGGATGAAATGACACCCCGCCCCCCCCCCCCCTTCCCCCCCCCCCCCAAAAAAAAATGTTCTGAAACAAATTGGAAAGCGTTTGAAAAAGAAATATACAAATATATGAAATAAAAAAAATAAATAAATTTAAACATAGCTGTTTCTAAAACACAAAACCAATATTTCATGTTTTCTTACAAGTATCATTTCCTCCCCATCCTGAAAGTGTCAGACTCGCATTAATTGCAGGCAACTCCCCCGTTTCAGGAAGGCACACGGGTTGAACATAGTCGTTGAACTGGATACCATTGCCGTTGATTGGCGCAATCTTTATCAACGCTGTATCGTTATATAACTCCTCTGCTGCAAATTAAGACAACACAGAAAGTAAGAATATTATAAATGAAAAACGTGTATATCTTTAATATCTTTTTCTTCGGCGTCGGCTTCAACTCATCTTCATGCAGCTGCAGCTGCTGTGGCTGCTGTTGCTTCTTCTGAATCCTGATCTTCTTCATCTTTACCTCTTCCTTAAACTCTTTTCTTGTACTTTCCCCCCAAAGGGGCAGTAAAAACTGTATGTTGCATTTTCCAACTATGCAAGGATGTCTGCGCAATTCTCCTGAAAACATGTCGTTTCAATAAACTACACATTACTAAATTATTCGCCATTTATAACAAGTCTTTTACGGCGCCGTGGGTCTAGTCTCCCCCCCCCCCCCCAATCACAGTGATACCTAGAACCCATTAAAAAAAAAACAACTTAAAATGCAATTTCCCTTTTTTTTCTTACCCAAAATGCAACACATTACAACTGTTGTTCCCCCTCTGCTTATAGGACGATGCAAAAATGACGTGTTGATCCCCCAATCTGCTCACGGGACAAAATAAAACTTGTGGTTTCTTCTGCTTAAATGACTGCGCACATTTTAAAAAAAAAAAAATTGTTTTTTTTTCCTTTCCACGAATGCAGTATCCATGATTATAATCTCAGTGAGAACCGTGTAAGCATAGTTCACAATTATATTGTCAGTCGCATGCAGCTCACTCATACCCTTCCTATCCCTTTAGCCACACTAATAATGTAGATGCCATTTATGGATACTGTCCTAGGATAAAGCAGATTTTAAAAATGGGTAGGTAATTATAGAGAAGAGAAGAAAACAGGGCAAGACAACAAATTAGTTTGTGCCAGCTTTACAAAATAAATGACATTAAATAAACAAAGGACGTTAT
>CAJHNH020004558.1:476787-499340 GCA_905116865.2 Candidula unifasciata
AGATTGACTGCGTCATTAACTTCATTAGACAGGTGCGATTTCCATTGTCTTTCTTTTCTAAAAACCTTTGATGATTGAGAGGGTACTAGGTGGATTTAGTTGTGTGGGGGGGGGGGGGGTGGGGGGATCAAAGACTATCTCAAATTACGCCACAGCAACGCGTGGCCGGGTACAGCTAGTATATATATATATATATATATATATATATATATATATTTAATGTCACTAATTCTAAATTTCTAGACCTAATTTAAAAAAAAAAAATTGCAATAATATAAAAGAATTCAAGTCTTGACTACTTAGGGCTATGGAAGTATAACTATGGAAGCACTACAGTTCGTTTTAATCTCAATCAAACTTGCAAGCCATTTTCTCGAAAACTGCCTCTTGGATTGCAGCGATTTTTCACCTGCAGCCTTGGAATATTCATGACGTTGAGGACATTTTTTTTTTTTCACTAAAGAAGAATGTAATATGTATGTTTTGTTATCTTTTTTTTCGATATATATTTGTATTATGAAACAGTATTGGTAGAAGGTTTACTATTATTAATTTCAGGAAGAATTGCACAGTATGACTGGTTTAACAGTGGGTCAAAAAAGCGACTATGTAATTTCATCATTTTCTCGAGCAAAGTAGCCTCTTAGTAACCTGACGCCGAAAAAAGACGACGGTCAATGTTGTTTAGTCAAAGGCGCATGCACAAATTAGGGTTGAGTTATTGTGTCATAAAGCTAGCTTATAACAACTGACATAGGCATCAATTTCAAAATAAATTTCATATGTATATTTATAAATATGTAGGAAGTTACCGTTTTACTGTACCAGATATTCCTTATGGAACCTATAATGTGTTGTTTATATTGTCATATTTATGACTCAGAGAAACGAACACGATTGGCGCTTGGTCTTGATAAAGCATCATTTAACTGTTGGATTAGACAGAACACAGAGTACACTCATGTCAAGCAAGGAAGGACAAAAAAAAGTTGACGACTTTGATGTAGATTTTCATTTGACGTGATACTTTAAAAATGTTAGAGGAAAACAAACTTGTAACACTCCGAAAACTGAAATTAACATTGAAATCACAATGCGAAAAAATGTCTGGGGATAATTGTAATTGCCACTGGGCTAGCCTCAGCATCTTCTCTCAGAAAGAGAAGAGCCACGGTGAATTGGACAGAATAGTAAAATAAACCATACTGCCAGGAAAGAGGGGCAGGGGCCGACTAGCACGAAGATGGACACAGGATATCAGTGACACCTTTGGTAGGAACGTTCATGAGGCGGGAGAGCTGACGAAAGACTGAATTCCTTCAGGCAGGCTGCGAAGAGAACGATGTTCTGCCAAGGACCTGATGCATAAAGGTGCGCCTGCTTCAGAAATTGAAAAAACCACTGACAGTAAGACGACTAAAAAAAAAATTTTTGAAGAAGGCCTAAATACACAAATAATTTTTTGCCTATATTGAAGAAATTAGTCTGTATCATTAAGCCACACACACGCGTGCGCGCGCGCACACACACACACACACACACACACACACACACACACTAAAACACACATACATACAATCGTCTTGTTAAAACGGGGCTCCATAGTAAGGAAAACAAGATTAGACCCACTGCCTCCCATCAAACATGTAAAAGTCACTAAGTGAGAGTTTCCTTTCAAGCCGGATCGAATTTTCCTGAGAAGCAAGGAAGCAACAATCTGCATACAAAAAAGTCAGATCTGTAGGACGGATTCCCATGCCACCCTCACTTTCTGGAACAAGAATAAAGTCTAGAGGTGGACGAGAAAAAAGTCTAGAGATGGACGAGAAAAAAGTCTAGAGGTGGACGAAACATCAGAACTTTTAGTCTTCAGTCAGTGACGCGAAGAATAAGTTGATCTTGTTGTTTCATTATAGGTCACACGGGACTTGTGGTCTAGTTCTCCATTCGGTTCCCTCCTGTGCGATCTTCTAGATACCATGGAGGGAATTCGGTCTAAAACCTTTAGCTTGTCTCAACAACTTCAGTCTCTGGGTTTGGCTTGGACGTCTTCGTTTCCTAATCCTTTTATTTCCCATTTCGTTGCGTATTTGGCGTGTGTATCTTTTGCGAAATATAGTGATTTATTTTAAATTGCGCAAAAAAAAAAAAAAAACAGGGATGAGAATACAGAATACATTTACAGTGTCACAATATAGCGCGCGAGTGTGTGGGTCCATGCGCGCACGTGTATGTTTGTGCGCATGTGTTGGTGCGTGTGTAGTAGTATCCCTTTGAATGAAATGCATTTTACTGCGTACTT
This sequence comes from Candidula unifasciata, assembly GCA_905116865.2. Lineage (NCBI taxonomy): Eukaryota > Metazoa > Mollusca > Gastropoda > Stylommatophora > Geomitridae > Candidula > Candidula unifasciata. The sequence continues at coordinate 479,090 of CAJHNH020004558.1, forward strand.
ACAAAACACACATAGCAGTGGTAAGGACCCAAAAAGCGTTTAGAATGGCACCTCCACACCTGTGCGTTCCGTTAGCATATATGTTCACCTGCCAGGGAATTTCACCGTATGTGGCATAGGACCCACCGATAATCTTGTCTAGTGGATCCGAATCTCCGACGTCATTAAATCCCTCATTTAAGGCACGACGTTTTGATATTATTGCAGGCTTGCGACCACAAAGTTGGACATCTGCAATGAACAACTGAGATTAGAGTTAAGCCCACTCATTTCAAATTTGAACTCGTCAGTCAATGGTGGCGTCTAAAGCAAAACAATGACGGTCGTAGGTGCTTAGTACCTTTATGAATCTTCTTTAGGAGGTTTTATGTCAGCCCCTGGACTTTAGTCTAGCTCCAGAACCGAAATGTTGCGTGCACATCCTTTTAACAAATCTGACCTAATTGTATGCAGACTGTTGGTTCCTTGTCCCTCAGGCAGAAGCACTCCAACTTTAAAGGAACCCCCCAATTAGTCGACTCTCACAACAAGCTTATATGGAAAGCAGTGGATCGATTCTTGTTTTTATTACAATGGGGCCCTGGAGCCCATACGGAGAGTTTACCAACTAATTTATTGATATAAAATTTCCCACTGGTTAAAACGATCGTAATCAGTACAATTAGTTGCATATGTTGTACCAGAGGTTGCAGAATCAACCCGTGTATATTTATTGCTGTTTGGTTTTTTAGGGTACGTTTTCGTTTCAATAGTTTGCCATTGCTCCTAAACAGATGGTTCTCGTAACTCTTAAGTCACACAATCAAACCGGATAAGGCAGGCATTTAGAAAGCAAACGATGGCATTTATAAATGTTGAGAGGAGTTTAAGGACCGTTTTTATTGCACTCTTGACCTTCTCATATGTACTCCTCCCGCATCTTCAGCAGCCAGCTAAGTGTTCCGATGCTAGTGATACAAGTATCAGTCGGTTTATATTTCTGTCTCATCTTTTCCTTGATTGCAAAGTATGGCTAAATCCCGTGGTCACTTCCGGAGGAAGAGGTGTGGGGGATGAGGAAGGTTAGGTCAGAGTATTTGGTGTCGCATGACTTGTGCTGTCGCCACGGGCTGTGCATCATAATAATAATTACCCACACACACTGGACTACAGGTTTATTGGTAACCTTTGCATTGTGCCCTAATATAACCGTGCTGTATAGCCATACGGTTGTACTGGGTTTCTATAATTCGCAGAAGCAAATCTGAAGGGAACTTAAAATAAAGGACCTTTTCCTGCGCCTCCAGGCGTATTTTTTTATATAGGGCTAGACGTACATATTATAGACTAAACTGCATTGGGGGGGGGGGGGGAAATAAAGTGAACGCATCCTCTCGGACGCCTTTACATCCTAGGACTGTACATGGTACCCACTCAAGGCTTGGTCGATATGGAAGCCAAGGTCATTTTGCAAAAAAGTCCGCATTCTGTCAGAACCCGAACCCACGATCTTCCGATTCGCAGACGAGCGTCTAGCCTCTGAACCACGGCGGCTCACCAGAAAGGTTATTTGCGTATCCTTTAAAGGACATTGCAGAACTGGCCCCGTCATTTTTTTCTGTTATAGTTTTTATAGGCACATTTACGTCTAGTAGTTTGCCATTGTTTTCTGGACAGTCGGCTTCTCGATACCACTATCGAAACTAACGCAAGGCAAGACGCCCGCAGCTGGGATCGAACTCGGTACCCCTGCATAACGTAGCGCGTTTGCAACGCCTAGGCCACATAGACCGACATAAAGAGGACGTACATACAAATAATAATAATAAACATAATATTAATAATAATAACAACAACAATAATGATATATTAGTTATTTTAAAGCTCCATCCTGACTGAACTTCAGGTCAGTTCGCTATCGTCCTCGGTTGTTGTATTCTTGCGGTTGAATGTTGTTCTGTGACTTACGCCTGTGGGATACTCATCCGAAATATGTTAAATTTGTGCCTCTGGGTGTTAACCGCTGGTTGTGCAGTTATGGTAGGGTTAAACATCATTCACTCACAGGCAGCGCCTGGCCTACTCACAACAAAAAAAATACTCGTTCACACAACAGACAGCATAAAAAAAGAAAGCTGTGCAGCTGCGCCTAGACGAAAGTGTACCGACCTCGTCGAACGAACCCCGGTCACTTTTCGGCTCGCTGTGCATAGAGACCTAAGGAAGACATATCCTAACACTATCAGAAAATCGGACAGCCAGTGGGAACAACCCTGAAACCACAAAGGCAAATGAAATGGGGTAACTTCCGTGATTAGTAACCAGAAGTGGGCCAACTTTTCACACCCTTAAACACTCTTCGCCAAACTACCTCTGCTTGGCAACGATACTTGACACCCCACAGTTGTGACGGGCCTCCCCACCAACACGAGATAATGAGTATGTGCCTTTTTATCCCACTGTGAATTTCCCCCTCTCCCTGTATACACTTGTCTTTGGGGAGGGGGAGGGGGGGGGGAAGTCAGTAATAACAAGACATTTTCCAAAAATATCATTTCAAACTGTTCTTTTCGGTTTTGTTTAATTTACCTTTAGCTTCAGAAATGGTACATTAAACATAACGTGACCACAGTAATTTAGAAAGTTCAATTATATGAGTGTTCAGACATCGCTACGCTAAGAATAAAAACATTTCTTGGCCCAACCTTGCCTTCGCTGGTTTTCTGTGTTATCCCAGAATGATTCAATCTCTGCTTCTTCCTAAAATATAAATTTACATACATAACATATCATAAGAAGATTCTTTCTGTAGAGAACAAGAAGGTACACATAATTTTTTAGACAGACAGACAGATAGATAGATAGATAGATAGATAGATAGATAGATAGATAGATAGATAGATAGATAGATAGATAGATAGATAGATAGATAGATAGATAGATAGATAGATAGATAGATAGATAGATAGATAGATAGATAGATAGATAGATAGATAGATAGATAGATAGATAGATAGATAGATAGATAGATAGATAGATAGAGAGATAGATAGATAGAGAGATAGAGAGATAGAGAGATAGAGAGATAGAGAGATAGATAGATAGATAGATAGAGAGATAGATAGATAGATAGATAGATAGATAGATAGATAGATAGATAGATAGATAGATAGATAGATAGATAGATAGACAGACAGACAGACAGATAGATAGATAGATAGATAGATAGATAGATAGATAGATAGATAGATAGATAGATAGATAGATAGATAGATAGATAGATAGATAGATAGATAGATAGATAGATAGATAGATAGATAGATAGATAGATAGATAGATAGATAGATAGATAGATAGATAGATAGATAGATAGATAGATAGATAGATAGATAGATAGGTAGATAGATAGATAGACATATAGACAGATAGACAGACAGATAGACAGACAGATAGACAGATTAGATAGATAGATAGATAGATAGATAGATAGATAGATAGATAGATAGATAGATAGATAGATAGATAGATAGATAGATAGATAGATAGATAGATAGATAGATAGATAGATAGATAGATAGATAGATAGATAGATAGATAGATAGATAGATAGATAGATAGATAGATAGATAGATAGATAGATAGATAGATGAATAAACAGACAGACAGATAGAAAGACAGACAGACAGACAAACAGACAGACAGACAATAGATGGACGTACGGATGACAAACAAAGAGAGCTACAATAAGAGAGGTAGAGAGAGAGAAAGAGAGAAAAAATCATGCATAGCTCAACTTCTGTTTTAAAAACAATTTCATATTATAGTAACTATATATATATATAGTAACTAGAATTATTATCATCATCAGGTGGCTTACCGACTGGCGTGGACGATCATTCCTTTCCATAATCTGCGATTTTCTGCAGCATATATCAGTTCGTGTGCCGACACACCTCAATGCCATGCAACAAGACTGTCGAGCATCTTCTCTCGTTATCTTCTCTATCCCTCCTTAAACAGATCTTTCCAGTGGTCACAACATGTTCTATTTTCCCTCTTCTCATAACATTGCCGAAAAATGATGACTGTCTCCCTCTGATGTCTGTGATAAGTTGTCTTCGGGCTCCCGCCTCTTTCAAAACCTCTTGGTTGCTTTTTTTTTTTTTTTGGTTGTCCAAGGTATACTAAGCATTCTTCTGTAAAACCACATCTCTGAGGCCTCCAGAAATTGTTTGGCCTGCCTACCGATTGTCCAGGATTCAAAGCCATATGTTAAAACTGGATGTATGTAGCAAGCAAGAATTCTTTTTCTAATTCTCAATGACAAGGATATATTGCACAAGATGTTTTTCATTTTATAAAATGCAGTTTTTGCCTGTCCTATTCTGTTTCTAATCTCAGTTATGCATCTTCCATCTGATGTTATCCATATGCCCAGATACTTAAATTTCTGTACTTGTCCTAAAATAACACTATCAACTTTTATTACACACTTAGGAATAATTCGTTTCTTTGATACCACCATTACTTATGTATTTCCATTATTAAATCTGAGGCCCATTCTTCCACTTTCTAACACTACAATGTCTATCATTTCCTGTAGTTCTTTCTGACTTGATATCAAGACTGTGTTATTAGCATAACGTAAACTGTTTATGTTGTGCCCACCAACCACAAATCCGGACACACCAATTAAAGATCTTATTATATATTCACTGTTTATTGAAAACAAATCAGGTGACTGTACACATCCTTGTCGTTCGCCCCTCTTTATGCTTTGAAATGTACCTAAACAGTTGTTAATTCTTAAAGCCTCTGTCTGCTGCTAATACACATTCTTTATTAATTTTAGATCTGTCCCTTAAATGTTTAATTTTTCTAACAGTTTGATTACTTCTTTCATGCTTCACACAGTCAAATGCTTTTGTATAGTCTGTGAAGCATAAGTACAAATCAGTCTTTACTTCTTTAGCTCTTTCTGACAATGTCCTTAGGATGTATATGGCATTGTTTGTACCTTTTCCTTCTACAAATCCACATTGTTCATTTCTGGTTTAAATTTGTTTCTTATTCTTCTCATAATTATTCTCAGTAAAGTCTTGGTCATGTGACTCATAAGACTTATTGTGCGATGGTCTTCACATTTTAGAGTGCCTGGTTTCTTTGGCAGAGCTAAAAATATGAATTTTAAAAGGTCAGTAACTAGAATATCAAGTAGAATTATTTTTGCAAGATTAAAAGATGCTATTGATAAAAAGCTATAATATAAACATTCAGGTTTTCGGCCAAACAGATAATGTACTGACCAGATAGCCATATTACGTATTTTAATAGAGCAAAGCAGAGCAATGAACTGAACTCACCACTTTACATTGAATTTATAGGCTATGAAAAAGCATTTGATAGTATTGATAGGGCATCTCTCTGGAAATTGATTGGGCACTATGAAAACCCACAGATAATTATTAACTTAGTAAAGACAACATATAAAGAAATGAGATGTCGCGTTTTTCATGAGCGAAAGCTAACATATATTTTTGAAATAAAAACAGGTTTCTTTTGTCGCCTATGCTATTTTTACTGTCTATAGACTGGATTATGAAAACAGTAACTGCTAACACCAAGAATGGAATTCAGTGGACCCCTACAAAACAGCTCGTTGATCTGGACTTCGCTGATGATATTTTTATTCTGTCCCATTCACAGAATCAGGTGCAAGATAAATTAAATATTCTTGATGCGAGATCACAGCAGCTTGGTCTGAAAATCCATAAAGGAAAGACAAAGATAATGAGAATAAATCAGGCAAATAGTAATGTGGTTTCTCTTAATGGCACCCCACTCCAAGACGTGGAGTCGTTTACCTATTTGGGCAGTAATTTAGATAAAGATGGAGGAACTGATAGAGATATCAAAATAAGAATAAACAAGGCAAGAGGAATTTTCATAGAACTATGGAATTTGTGGAGGTCAAAAGAAATTGAAAGAAATACTAAACTTAAAATTTTTAATTCTGATGTCAAATCAGTGCTTTTGTATGGGGCAGAAATATGAAGAACAAAGCAGGCAACTACTAATAAATTACAGATATTCATTAACTAATGCCTATGTACACTAGAGGGAATTAAATGGTATGATAGAATAGCTAATATAGAGCTTTGGTAGAGAACTAAACAGGCTCCAGTGGACCAAGAGGCGAGGAAAAGATGCTATCGATGGATAGGGCACACACTGAGGAAATAGGAGAACAGCATAACTAGAATGTCTTTGCACTGGAACAAACAGTGGCGTTGGAAAAAATAAGGGCAAAAAAAAAAACAACAACATACACACATAAAAAAACAACAAACAAAAAACAACACGTGGAGAAGAGAGCTGGAGAATTAAGTTAGAAAGATGGGAAGGACACAGGGAGAGCTCCAAGAGATGGCGACGGATAGAACGACTTGGTGTGAGTTGGTTGAGGGCCTATGCTCCATCGGGGATAGAAAGGCGAAAGACGAGTAAAAACAGTGATATTATTAATAAAAAAAATTAGTATTATTTTATTGTCGTACACTTGAACAAGGCTTCCAGTCCTTGAGTGACTTTCCTCCATGGAAAATTATAAAAGCGCTGAGTTCCTTTACCTCATCCCCCACCCAGTAATTTATATTTGGAGACTTCAGTGACAGAGAGAACCAAAGAAAGAAAAAAGAAAAGAAAGACTCAGACCGTTTCTGGCTACCTGTGACGACTTGCCAGTTGACAAATAGACGTGGTCGATCTGGAGGCAAACACAGAGTGATGCGGATATAATTGTGCATGTAGAAAGAAGTTCATATCCTTGGGTACTTATTAGGACGAAATTTTTTGTTCTTTGAAGCCTCACCCTGGCTTTTGCCAGGGGCCGCAATATAGGCAGGCCATACATATTGCCAATTGTCTGAACGCGGTTTCTGGGATCTCTCCACGGTGATCCTCATCTACATGGTGGCACTTTGTGTCATCAGGTGTTTACCGCTTGTGTAATGTTCTGGTGGGGTAGAAAGTCAGCCAGTCAGTCAGAAGTTCATTCTGGAAGGCCAGTACAACAGGAGTATTTCAGTCATCAGATGTAGTCCCCCTTTCGACAAATGTTTCGGCCCCTTTATTTTCCTAACACTCTCCCTGGCGGCCGAACATACTGGCGTTCTCCTGTTGCGCTTTCGTACACTTGTCGACAAAACAAGACACTATTATCGCTACTCGCAGTTGAGCTATGATGGTCACCGTTATTAGTGAAAACCCACCAGATATCTTCTTCTCTGGTAGGCTGCCATGATTGCGTTACAGAAGTGGGGACACATTACAAAAGTCACCTCATCTAGTTTGCCTGCGTGATTTTCTGGCCGTTTCCATATACTGTCCTATTTTCTAGGGGTGTCAGGTTATGCTCGTTTTTAAGATTTTAAGCACGTAGGCCACTAAAGACAGCCACTGCCAAAGAGAGTGAAAATAAAAAAAAATATAAAAAAAAACAATGATTCGATGCTCACGAACCGTCGCGCATTTGTCGCTGCCCATACAGGACTTTTTTATTTTATTTAGGCGCCAGCGGCGCCTGACCTACTCACAACATAAATAATACTCGTTCACACAATAGACAGCAGCGAAAAGAAAGCTGAGCAGTTGCGCCTAGGAGAAAGTGTGTCGACCTCGTCGAACGAACTTCGGTTATTGTTCGGCTCGCTGTGCATAGAAACCTAAGAAAGACATCTCATAACACCATTAGAACACTGGAAAGCCAGTGGGAACGACCCTGAAATCAGACAGGCAAACAAAATGGGGTGACTTCCGTGATTAGTAACCAGAAATGAACCAGCTTTTCACAATTTTAAACACTTCTCGCCAAACTGCCTCTGTCTGGCTACGATACTTGACACCCCACAGTTTTGACAGGCCTCAGCACCAACCCGAGATAAAAAGAATGTGCCCTTTAATCCCATTGTGAGTTCCGCCCCCCGCCCCCAACCCCCTGTATACACCTAATTCTTATTATACTGTGGACCAGAACACACACATACACAAGTAAACATCGACATCCTGCATGACCTGAACATAAAGGACAACTGGCTCGTTAACAACATTCTCTGTATAAAAAAACTTAGGTTTTTTTATATGTCAAGCGTTATTGTGGTCTGGAGACAACAATGATGACGGGTACAGTTTCAGGCGAGGCAGAGATCGACCACTGGCAATGTAGCTACAGGAAATTAAATATGCATCGGCTATGAAAACACATAGAGCTCGACAAATAGCTAAAGAGTCTCTCAAGCGTACCCTGAAGAGAGTGACGTCTGTAAAGGATATGCTGACTGACTGTTTGATGCACGATTGCCGTTCTTGTCATAGCAATCCTTGACAATCCTCATTTTAGTCTTCCGGCCGCTGGGAACTGAAGCGAAACCACCAACATTTATAATACCCCCATTAATTAGTGTGGCCCTTTGTATTTCAGTAGCTTAAACCCCAGATACACTCTAGGGTAGGGATTGGGGAACTGCAGCCTCTTATCTTGGACGTGTGCCTAAGCGTACACAAGATATACGAGATAATCAGGCTTCCAGTTCCTTGCCACGAGCCGCCACTGGTAGACTAATTATAGCACAGACACAATAACCGACAGACACGTACCCTCTTTTTGATAATGTCACGGCCGATGACTGTGGTCATCATAAAGATTGATGCAAGCAAACAAATCTTGATCATCGTGAGGATGGTGAAGGTCATCGTCATGAAGAGCAGATAGACTTTAAAGATAATTATCTCGCATTTGTCTCTACTGTAAGTTATCGCGTTGTAAGATATTTTTTTGCATGTCGTGTATATATTTGTCAGTTGTAGAGGGGGAAATGTGTTGTTAAATTCCAGTTGGCTAAAGCACACTTAGAGCGTTGCCATTGGTGGATCGTTAAACAATACGAGAAGCTGAATTAAGGTCGTTATTCTTAAATTAAAAATGGAGTCCCAAGTTTTTGCAACCAAACCCCAAAGTCAGAGCTAAAATCAGCAAGAATGCTTTCAAGTCGAGTCAGGAGGCTATTATGACTCAGACATCGGTGGCCATGGTAAAATGAAGGCACTGCTAGAGGGACAATGCAACTAAGGTCATCACAGGAAATGGAACAATCAGGATGGATAACAGCAGCTGTGGACCAGGATCAGCCAATAAGGGAATAGAGGACAAGGAATTGGACCAAGGAGCAGCAGGATCTAGCAGCGAGGAGGTCAGCAGTCCACCCAGTCTAACCCCACCAGAAGAAGCACTGCACTCAAACCTTGAACCCACACCGTCTAAGCCTCCCACTGCAGCAGCCTCTCCTCTTGGGTCTGACACGGATGTGCAACACACCCCATCCACCTCTGCCACTCACCACCCTGCTGTGGCACCCACCAACCCTCTCTGCTATTTCCAACTAGGTTGTGGCACCCACCCCATTATCCTCTGCCACATCCCACTCCTTTGTGGCACCCACCCACACCCGTTCATCCACTTTCAACCCTGCTGTGGCATCCACTACACTCCCTCTGTCACTCCCCATCCTGCTGGCTCAGCCCCTTTTCCACCCTAGCGCCCCCTGGATGACCATGCACCAAGCCCACAGCTGGAGGCCGATCTGCATGCCGACCACACTTCCATCACTGTAAGCCTATCCCGGCATGTATGCACTTTGCTAGGATCGACAAATTGCTAGAGGAGAAAGCAGATTACTATGCAATCCTCGATAGCGTTGCACTAGAAAGGAACAGAATGGCGAAAGCAGTGCAGGACTTTACTGGAGAACGTGCTAGGATGGAAAAGGAAATGGACAATCTGAGGAGAAAGCTGGAAAGACAGAGGAACGAAATAAAGAGACTGATGGAACAGACCTGGCAAGCAAATAAAGGGGAGGACCCAAAAAGACTACACAACTAACGCAATGCCTATTGATAAAGCAGATATTTAATAGAGAAAGTAAGTTCTGGAACTTTTAGCATTTAAGATAAACTTCGACAAGAGGAGGAGTCAGTTCAGCCAGCAAGGAGTAATTACTGATGGTGCAGGTACTACGAGAAAGGAGAAGGGAGGTAAAGGCATCAACAGATCTTCTAACCTCTCCCATTTAGACCCAATGTACCCAAATCCGCACATCACCATCCACATCCAGCTGTATCCTTCCGACCCAGGCATTGAACTTACAGGTCACCTGTAAGAACTGCCGCTACCCTACCTGATACCAGTGGGCCACACCCTCACCGACAGTCCACAACCTTACCTTTTTCCCGTGGCTTACGCCCCCACCGAGCTTACCCACTCCATGACCACGCCTGCCCTCACCCTTAGCACCAGCATCCTCAGCACCATGCTCCCAACTAGCGCATCCTACACCCCGACGGACAGATCCACATCAAGGTTTAATTAATCCGGTTCCAGGAAATAGAGACTCGGCTATTGACCTCACAATAGTAACCCAGAGTTTAGCTAAGAGTCAATGGAAAATTTTGGAGGACACTTCAAGTGACCATCTTCCAATTATAACGAGAATTAAAACACAACTATAAAAAAGTATGAAACTAGTAACAAACCCATTTTTAATTTAAGGAAGCAATTATCCTACCAATTAAATCTTCAAGTCCCAGCATGTTTAGCGTCAGAGACCCAAGGGGTAGTAAAGAGAGACATAAATTCGGCGCATCATGCGTTCATTGGGCTTCTATGTAGAAACCTGTGAGCGTATGGTGTGCTCCTTAGGCTGATAAGGACCCTCAAAAAGTAGATTCATATAGACCAATATCACTAACATCCCACCTAGGAAAAATATTAGAAACAGTCGTCAATAAAAGAAAAATATTTCACAGGGAAAAGAATAACCTGTTTAGCAAGAGTCAAGCAGGATTAAGATCTAACAGATGCACCATTGATTAAATTATGAAATTAGAAGACCATGTTAAAAAGTCATTCAAAACGGGAGTTCAGACAGTGGCAGTGTTCCTGGATCTGGAAAAGGCATACAACCAGTGCTATCAGCCAGCAGCCTTATATAAAGCAACTAAATTAGGATTCACAAGAAGAACCAATAAATATATCTGAAGCTTCTTGCAAGATAGAGCATTTTCAGTACTAGTACATAACGAAAGATGACAAACGTACAATCAGGAGAATGGAATTCATCTGAGTGCGGTAATATCCTCTACCCTGTTCAGTATATTAGTAAATGACCTTGACAAGGCCATTACGAACGAGGAAACAGGACGAACACAATTTGCGGACGATTGTGTAGTCTACCACAGCCATAATAAGATACTTGCGCTAAGAAAAGACAACAGAAAAGTCTAAATGAAGTAGCAAATTTGATGGGAAAATGGGGGTTTAAAATCAACATCGACAAAACAGTAAGCATGATATTCAACTTTAAAAAGACAGCCTAATTATGACCCTGTAGAAACGAGAATCCAAATTAATGGTAGAACAACTCAACGGACACGTTCGACGAAATTCCTAGGAATGATTCTGGATGAGCAAATGACCTGGGCTAAGCATATCGACTTACTGGTAGTAAAGTGCAAAAAGTACAATAAAATGCTCAGATTTATTAGAGGAAACGGACGGGAAGCGTCCCTGGACAACCTAATACATATTTATAAGCATTCGTTAGACGCAAAATAGAATACGAACGTGTAGTATAGGAATCAGCATCAGAGAACAGCAAGTGCTAACTTTATAGGATGAGGTGCCAAACTCTTGACTTCCATCATGGACGCTGGCAAAGGGACATCGAGAAAAGCTATGGAAGTAGCGTAAGGCATCACACCCCTTAACCTCAGAAGGAAACAATTAACCTATAGCTATTGGATCAAAGCAGCCAACGATGCCAAACACCAGCTTTTTATCACAATATTACCCACATAGATGACAACACGATCAGAGATATACTGAAACAAGCAGCCTGGGACGCAGCACTAGAAATTACGATAATGAGAACTTTAACCAGGGACTCTAGAGGCAAGCGTTAGGTTTTTTCCCAATCCCCATATGTTGACTGGAACTGCCTAGGACAGACATGTCTGACGAAAAGTATAATAAGAAATACTGAACTGTGTTGAAGGCAAAACAATAACAGAAGAATACATAGATCAGACCGATCAGACAGCCTGGTTGCATATACTGATGTGGTTAGGAAGTAGGAGCATAAATAATTATCCCTCAATGGGGAATGCAAAGAGAAAATAAAATAACAGATCATTTGGCAGTGAGCACAGCAGAACCAGTCGGCATAATGAAGGCACTAGTGACTGTAATAAATAAACCGTCAACAAAATTTACCATACACACAGATTCGTTGTCTTCAGCGCAGACGTTAAAAACTCATAAAACTAGCAGTAGATAAGATATTAAAGAGAATATTTTAAAACCTAAAAACCCAACTCAAGATTAAAGGATGCCAAGTCATCATTGCATGGGTACCAGCTCACAGAGGTGTAATAGGCAATGAGACAGCTGACCAAGCAGCGAAAAGAGGAGCTAAATGAGATGCTGTAGTAGAAGTAGGACTCTGAAAAACTGAAAGGAATAGCACAATCAAAAGACATTTCATTAAAATGTGGAAACTTCAATGGCAGTCTTAAACATATGTAAGGATAATTTTTGTATAATTTAGGTTCTATCTTTGACCATTTCATGAGAAGGAGAAAAATTGGAGTATATGTTGACATTGGGCAAGCTGGAGAGTAAAACAGTCTGAGAAAAACCGAGAGAGAAAACACTGATTAGTTGACATTCATGGAAAACTATCATGTCAAAACTGACTGAAGTACAAAAGGTTTTGGATAGACATGAATACCAAAGGACGTTGATATATGGTACAGATAACGTCATCGAATTGAGGCCCTTTGCTCTCTTGTTTAGGGAAACGTATGATGTAAAGGTAGGTAGGTAGTTGTACCCCACCACTACATCACACAATCAACAAACACCCGCTGACACAAAGTGCCACCATGCCGATGAGGATCACCCGTGGAGAGGTCCTAAAAACCCCTTTCAGACGTTAGGTCATATTTATGGCTAAGCCATTTTTATGGCCTGGTTATATTCAGGGCCCGCGGTAAAATGTCAGAGTGGGGTTTCTAAATAAAAAATGCATCACACGAGGGTACGACAATAATGATGTAAAGGAATACACGTAGTTTTTTAATGCGGGCATGCCGCAAATGAAACATGACGTAGTGTGACACGTGTGCGTGCTTGAGAGTGCTACGTTTTTTTTACATTGCTTGATACTTGTGTGTATTTGACAGTGCTACGTCTTTCTTATCCTTGGTTAACTTAGATTATTTATTTCCAAACTTATTTAACATAGCTTGCCATTTAAAAACAACATTATTGTAGTCTAATTGAATCTCGTAACAGAAGATACAACCGTTTAAAATACAGACCACTTTAATATAAGACGACTTCGTGGTTATGAAACCTAGAGAAAAAATAAGAGACGAAAGATTACTTCATCAGAGAACAGATCAACAGAAAAGATATTAATAATCTTTTTGAATCAACGCTAATAAGCGGCATCATTTGGGCTATTATAAATAACGAAAAGACAAAAAACTGTCTACATAAAAGAGTTGTATTGCAGTAGAGCACTAGCAAGTCCAAGAAGAGGATGTAAAGAAACGAAATGCAGACATTCAAACACTCGGGGTCACACACTAGAAAGATAATCACAGAGACGAATAAATGTATGTGATGTCTAGAGCAATTTACCTAAGGTGCCCACAATGCTGAAAAAAAAGGTGGGACAGAAAGGGTTATTATCGTCTCTATCCCAGACTCTTTAATTATTTTACCACACATGTCTGGTGCTTTTTGTAAGCAAAGTCATCGAGTGAGCCCAGCTCAGTCACACAATGGTGGCACGCTACTCATACGAATATATCATCATCAATCGTTAGGTTCTTTACAAAGCGTCACTCCCGCCACGGTACGCCTGAACGTCTATGATTCTCAAGGCAGTTATTTAGCCATATATGCTTTTTCCAGCCAGTACGTTTTCAGTGCTGTGCACAAGACCACAATCAATTAGCATGTTGTTTACAGAACGTCGCTCGTCACATGACAACTGAACTTCTCTTTTTCCATTACTAAATTGCCAGCTTTATATGCTTTCATAACCCGTGTCTTTTCCTCGTTTTCCTGAATCGGTACTCTGCATAATCGTTTCTTCAAGGCTACAGTGAATTTGAGCATGGTCACAATATCTCAGTTTCGGGAAAGGATGCTGTTTATGCGCCAGTTATCCTCAATGTTCAGATCATGTAGGATGTCGGTGTTTTCTCTTTGGTCCATGGTATTCTAAGAATTTGTCTCTAACTTTTCTGTTCAGTAAATGGTCATATAGATGAGATCGTCTGTCACGAATCGCTGATTGACAGAGAAAAAAAAATAATGTAAATCTAATCTTGACTTACATGCAACGTGTCAAAAGAAGGAAACGTGAAAGTACACAACAGTGCCACGTATTCCTACAAGCTAGTGGACTCGTACAATGTCATACCAGTAAAGGCGTTGGTATCGATACAAATATATTTAATTATGTTGGTTTGCTTAGGATTTTGTGAGCTGGCGTATACACGTGTATCTGAGTTAGTGGCTTTGTTTATTGTCCCCCAAGCAATTTTGTGCCACAATGAACACACAAATAAACTAGAAAACTAATTATGAACAACTGGTATTAAATGTTTTCAAGATAGTAAACTAAGTAAATTAAACATGTATTCTGATAAGATTCATCTTCTCTTCCACCTTGTACCTCAGGGAAGTGGGAAGTGTTGGGGGGGGGGGGGGGGATTAGATTAACGTTTTTTGATGAGCTCTTTCGAGAGCACTGTTAAGATTGATGTTGATTGCTGTAAGACTGTTCCTAATGCCATCACTCCATATTTTCCAAGGTCTTCCGCACGCCCTATACAGATTATAACGTTTCAGTGTGGATCGCCGAGGTAGATAGTACCAGGGCACTTTTGTTAGGCCTCCAAACCACTTCATTTGTTGTTTCAATTCAATGACCTGTAAGACTGGCTTTATTCCTAGCAGGCGTCTGATTTCGTGATTTCATATTCTGTCTTTCTTTGAAACTCCTGCAGCTCTTCTAAGACTTTTTATCTCTGTTTTTATAATGCTACGTTCATTGGAAGATGTAAGTGTCCACGTTTGTTGCTGATAGCACAGAGCTGGTCAAAATTAAGTTCTGATAATATTCACTTTACTACTCCGAGGTATCTGTGTGTCAACAGGAGAGATAGTTGCCTCATTGCTTGATTAGCTTTGGTACATCTCGAGCTAATTTCTCTATCCAGTTTTCCATTGGATGTGAAAATTGCTCCCAAATACTTTGGATTCCTATGTTTATCTTCAGGCGTTGTTTTTTAACCTAATTAAAGATTTTTAAATTTAATTTAAAGATAAACTTCTTCAAATGTACAATTGTTAGTGTGTTACTTGCGATCTGTTCCAGGCATCGCCCTCTTGCAAAGTGTAGGTGATTTGTTTAGGCTTCCCCATTTATACACAATGTTCTCAAATCGACAAACACTAGAATCACAATGTCAACACCTATTCATTAGAAGTCACCTCTGTAGTAGTGCATTGGTCTCTTTATTACGGATGAAACACGTTACGGCGCAAACTTGTTCCACAAACTCATTTATTACAAAAGACATTACGACGAATGTAATCAGTGGTGGCCGATAACACTGTAAAGTCTTCTACTGCCTTAAAAAAAATATCCTATGCCATCTGTCCAGACATGGACGAACACTCCAGCGAACTATGTCCCAGGTGCCTGCTACGAGCAGCTGACACCCGACTGCGCAGATATACCTTGTGATGTACAGTGACCACCCCCTGATGACTGTCCCTCCAATGGAAGCATTAATCTGAGAGTTTAAGGTAGATGCACTATACGGTAAAAAAAAATAAAAAAACCAAAAAGAAATCGAGACCACAGACTGCTACCTAGTTACTGAAGCATCGTTGGCTATCATTCAGTTAGGTCAGCCTCCGATGCTTTCCCAACACCACACACCACAAGGTTCTCGGCACTGGCTGTGCCTTAACTACGTGTCCACGGCCTCATACTGCCGATCCCACGAACACATGAGCCGCACAACCGTCAATTCTGGAAATTACACAGACAGAATTCCTAAGTCTATCTTATGATCTCCCAAACCCAGTAGACAATTCTTTATTCCACCTGATGTCAAAGGTCTTTTTGTTTTTGTTTTGCGCCGTTTGTGTTGCAGCCTCCTTAAATGCCTTTTATTCCTGTCTTTTTTCTCCCCCCCCCCCCCCCCCCCCCCCTCCCTCTCTCTCTCTCTCTCTCTCTCTCTCTCTCTCTCACTGCGTCTGTTTGAAAGCTGTTTTATCATATTCCACGTCATTTTTAGCCTTCTTTATATTCTTAAGGGGCTTCTTCTTATGGTTTTGACCATGGTACCGAAAGGTTACGATTGGGAAAGCAAATGCAAACTACTGAACGTAAAATTTATCAAGAAAAAACTAAAACAGTCAAAAAAAAAAAAAAAAAATTATATAAAGATACGGAAGTAACTTCGTCATCTTCGCGTTGTTCTCAGTTATTGCTCCTGGAGATACATCTCCGGAGCAAGAGGCTTTCGGTTGTTGTTGACTGTGATTGTACTGTTTGAAACAATTACACAACCTTAATGAAACCCTACTCCGGCTGTAGACCCCATTAACCTGTTGGGCTGAGTTAGGACCCCCCTAACATTTGTCTGCTAACTCATTTACTGGTATAGTGCAGTGAACCGGGATCCAATAGAGAACGATTTAATTGTTTTCTGTGAGTCTGTTTAGCTGGGGGGTCAGTTCTCTCTCCATGTTGTCTCGTGGATTTCTCAGAGTCGCCTGGATGACTGACAAGCAGTCAAAAAGGAAAGGCATAACATACTTTAACATATCGTACTTAATTTATCAAATTTCAGCCCCCCATGAACAAAATAATTTACTCCCGGCAGGTCCAACCACCCCAACCCATTTCCCCATCTCTACCATTGATTATAAATTCATTATATTACATCTCCTGGTAGGTGTAAACCTATTCGCACCATCTTCAACCAATGACATTTCTTTGATTGTCATTTATGTCATCGTAATTAATCGTATTGATGTTATTAGGTTTCGGTTAGTTAGGGAATAAATCAGATTCACTATATTTACTGATCTTACTGATTTAAGAATCGCTTTTATAGCACACCGGCCATATTCCATAGGTGCTCTGTTTCCCACAGCAAACGTCACAAAGTGTAGATGCTAAATGTTGTCGTAGTGCACTAATTATAAACTTGTCGTTCTCCTCCTCTCTCGCGTCCCTCCTTGTCTGATCCTCAACCTATTCTTAGTTCACACATTCTTACATTGTCATTTGATTGACACTCGTGTCTCCTACCAGCTTCGTTAATAAATTGTCTTCAAAATATCTCCTTTGCCAGTACGAATGTTTTTGCAGCTATCGCTGTTGTATACAAAAAAATCAATCTGCTCTTTCTTTTCCAGGCATTCCTGGATATCTCGGACGGTATGTCCACTTGGCGGCGTTCGTGGCTAAGGCGTTGCGAGTCCGACTCGTAAGCCAGCATACCGTGATCGAAACCTGCGTGGGCTGCGTGGATTTTTATCGTGGTATGGGACGTCGCAGGTCGACCCAGCCTAAAATGGGTACCAGGATTGGCTGTCCTGGGAAAGTAAAGACAGCCGGCGTAATGCTGACCCCATTACCCACAGAGTGCTGATGGTCTGTAAAAATATGGGACGCTCTGCCCATATGCCCGATGCGCCGAAAGGCGTGAAAAGGGAACTTTACTTTACTTTACTTATGTCCACTTGAGTCTATGTAAGGTATCTGATCCACATTTGTCCATTCTGAACCTTCAGCAATACCGACTGAGGATCGGCGACTATAATTCCGCTTGTTACTCCATTTTCTACTACCTACTTCAGAGCTGCAGTCAGTGCCCCCACCGCTATCTTCATGCAAGAAGTTGTAAAGGGAAGGGGAAGAGGGGGCTGTTTGTGACTTCACACTTAGTATTTATTATTACTTTGACACTGAACAAACACATAGATCGATAGATAAAAGGGGCCTAATCTCTTCTCACTGTCCTGGCTGTTTAGTGTCGCTAGCATGGAGACTCATTATCATACATCATCATCATCCCGTAACACTACTTGTAGTTGGGTCACAGTTTCTGTTGAATGTCTGATCGGCTCTCTCCACCTTTGGTGATGGACTTCATGGTTGCATGCCTGAGGCCTGTCCAGTCAGTCAGGTACTGTAAACAGGTCTTGCTTGGTCCGCCTCTTCACCTCTTTCCCTCTACTGAGCCCTGCAGTATTGTTTTTGAGAGGCCGTTTATTCCTTTTACATGTCTATCCCATTGCATTTTTCGCCTTTTCACTGTAGTTAAAAGAGGTTCATAGTTGCCAATGAGCTGTATAATCTTATGGCTAACCTCTACGTTTGTAATGTGGTGCCTGTATGATATGCCAAGAATATTTCTGAAACATCGCATAGTGACTTTGAGAAGCAAGCAAATGTGAGCTTTGAGGTTTTGAACAAAGGATCAACATCATGAAACACTAGTAGCAGCCCATAAGTGCTCCGTTTTTCTTTTAATCCAAGTCTGAGTCCGAAGAAGCTCAGCACAGTGCACTGGCTCTGTAGCACTGGCGAGAATCCTGAAAAACTGAGGGTATATTTTTTACTCCAAAATTTGCCCCGACAGAGCTGTTATGCTACTCTTTTCGATTTCCAACTGCCAAGGGATTTGTTTACGTGCGCAACAATGTACACCATCGCATGGTACCTTGTCATGGCAGGATGGCTTGGGGACCCTAATGACTCTCAGAGCTATGCCAGCAGGGGACTTGTTCCCCTGGCAGGTTTAACCATGCCGAACAGATCTTGGGAAGAAAAGTCAGACCAAACTAGCAGAATGGTCCTCCAGGTTGGGAGATGGGCAAAAAGTTGACGACCCATTACCGTTAAAAATACTTTGTTACGGAAACAGGAACAAGTGAAATCATTGAACCGGTGGAAAGAAGTGAAGCTTCGGTGAAATCACGTCTGGGGATCAAAGCCGAATGGAAGTCAATAGCCCGACAGTGAATCTTCTTTCTCTCTAAAACACCGTAAGTGTTGGATGTTTGAATGTAAGAACATTGTATCAAAATGGAAAAGGGGAACAATTTCTTCTTGAGATGCGCCTACACAATGCATATATTTTAGGAATTACAGAAGCACTTTGGAAAGGGACAGGAAAAAGAAACCTCAATATAGACCACAGCATAATCTGGTCAGGTAGAGCTTAATGAGTCGCATTAATAATTAAAATGGAGCTCAACAAAACTCTTATAAAATGGAAGCCTGTAAGTGAAAGACTTTTGTATGCAAGGTTTAATTCTAGATTTGCAAAATGATCTGTCTTGGTCTATTACACAGTATTAGAGAATGCAGAAGAGGAGACAAAGGACACATTTTACGACAGTCTGCAAACAGTAGTGGAAGACATCCCAAAGCATGATGTATTGTTAATCCTTAGAGACGTTAATGCTCAGGTAGGAAAGGAAAAAGCATGGAGGAAGAGAACAATGGGAAAACATGAAACAATGAAAATGACCAACAACTGAGAGAGATTATGTGACTTTAGCCAATCTAATGACCTAACAATTGGAGGAACACTTTCACCTCACCTGTACTTGCTGATATACATGAGGCACAGGAAGACCTACAGATAAGCCTAGAGCTTTTTTCAGAGGCAGATGTTAGGATGTTAAATCTCAAAAGGTTAACAGAGCACCTGGGTGGGATGGAATCTGCCCAGAAAATATGAAAGTGGAGGAAATTAAAACGCCAAAACTATTGTGCAAGATTTTTCAAGAAATCTGGAAAAAAGAAGAAATCATACAGGAGTGGGAAAAGGGTACTATTATTAAATTACCAAAGAAAGGAGATTTAGAAAAAGGTAACAACTAGAGAGGTAATAATTCTTAAAAGAATGACTCAAGCATTTGATAGTATAATGAGGCAAGAGCAGGCAGGATTCAAAAAGGGGAAATCATGTATTTATCACATCTTTACAATGCGTCAAAATATTGAACAAAGTGACGAATGGAAAAGTGCAGTTTATATGACCCTTGTGGATTTTGAAAAAAATCCTTTGATAGCCTGCATAGGGAATCACCATGAAAGATTTTGCG
>CAJHNH020004559.1:0-17547 GCA_905116865.2 Candidula unifasciata
ATATAGTATCATCATCACCATCATTATTAATAATATTATTGATGCGACAAATAGCAAATAAAAATAATAATGTACTTCAAATAATTTGAAATTTAAAAACAAAAACTTTCGAGGAGAATTTCAATATATGGCAAGTCCTCTCACAAAATTATTTGGGGGAAAAAGGGGGGGGGGGGGGCTCATTACCCTATTCGTTTCGTGCGGTTTGGTGAGACCTGGGTTCCGGCGCCTGTGGATAAGGATCAAGAGACCTGAGTTCTGGCGCCTGTGGATGAGGATCAAGAGACCTGAATTCCGGCGCCTGTGGACGAAGATCAACAGACCTGAGTTTTGGCGCCTGTGGATAAGGATCAAGGGACCTGAGTTCTTTATTTATAAAATTGTATCTCAAAATACTCCAAACAAAGTTTTTTAGTTGATTGTATATAATTCTACGAACAGCAAGAGGCTACATTTATTACATTTACCTAAACCTAGAATAGATTTATTTAAAACAAGTTTAGCATATTCTGCTGCTCATTTATGGAACCAGCTTCCACTTGATCTGAAAAATACAAGAGGTTCCTATTCATTTAACCGCAGACTTTTTCATTTCATGCTTACAAGTGAGTATATGCCATCTTAAATGTAATTATTAATCAATTTTGCATTATCAATTCATAATTGAAAAATGTGTAAATGATATGTATGTATAGGCTAGTATGTGTAGGCTTGTTTGTGTAAGTATGAGTGTGTGTTTCGGTAATTGTATAAGTTGTGTGTATGTGTGCCTGTATGTCTACATGTGCGTGAGACTGTCTGTGTATGTCTATGGGATTGTGTGTGAATATTTCTCAGTGTGGGCGTGTCCGTGTCTAAGTGTCTGTGTGTGTATGCCTGCGTGTGTGCATGCGTGTGTTTGTTTGTGTGTGCGTGAGCCTTGCTGTGTTTGTCTCACGGCCTTCTCTATTTATAAGCCAAACAGGTGAACTGGGATTCCCGTTCTTGTGCAAGAATGGAGTCCATCTGCGTCCACAGGTTTTATCGAGGAGATGTATACACAAATTAAACTACAGTTTCATTAATTGTCGACACATTATATAAAACTATACGTCATTTTAAATGTAAATAAGTATGCTATTTAAATATAACAATAAAGGCTCTTACAGACAAACAAAAATGCTTTTGCTACAGTCAATATGAACATAAACATCAATAACGTTTGGATATAAACTGAAAGTTATTCCAGCAAAATTAAAGAAATATCAGTGCTAACTCTTTGATTCTGAGAGGGTAATGTTGCATTAGAGGAGCCAGGGGGTGTGGGGTGACATTTGTACTTTATCAAATTTAGCGCATAAAAATACTGCTGTGAATTATACACGTGTCATAAATAACATAAATATAAATGATTGATGGTTATTATTACTATTAGTAGACTACTACGACATATAATGATACTGTTATTTAATAATTAGTAAACAAGCACAGTCAATATGAAATTAATATGTGCAATATGTTTTTTTTTCACCCAGAGCAGTTTTCTTAACAGCACTTATAGCACTACTAAATAGTTATCCTCAAGGTACAAACAGCACAAACAAATTTGACCAGTTTCATCTTGTTGGATGAAATCAATTCCTTATCATTGCGATTTTTTGTTGTTGTAACTATTTAAAAACACATCACACATATTTATGAATACTGCATGCATGTATAAGTATCATGAATGGTATATTATTTCAAAGGTAATTAAAGCAAATTAAAAAAGACGATATAACTGCAAATACTGTGCAGCATTCACATATCAAACACAAAAAGTCCCCATATAGATACCAGATCTCGTTGTTCAAAATAGTGTCTGGAACAAGACTGAAGCCCAGAATTAGATGAACAACCAGAAGTTTCTGAAAGAGTTTACAGTGTTCGCGAAGCAGAAGCCAATTTACAAAAATTAACACAGACCGTACAACTGCAAATATGCATAAGAAGTCTATGAACAACCAAAAGTTTCTGCCAGAGTTTACAGACAGTGTTCGCGAATAATAAGACATATGGTTGAGGATTAATATTATTAGTGTACTTCTACAACATATAATTATACTGTTAGTCAACAGTTTGTAAAGAGGCAAAGAGTGACTTTCTGTGAGAGGTTCGGTTAGTTAGTAAATTAAATATTATTTCCATCCACTTACCCAGAGCTCCGAAATATCTTGACACTATGTATCCAGCGTAGTTGCACTATTTGTGCACAGTCAGTATGAAAGCAATATCGTGTATATCCACTTCACAATATCCGCTTGTCGATTTGTAATACGAATACATTCAGAACACAGAACATCGTAAGCACATTAAAATGTCACACGATGCAACACATGGAAAGGGCTTGCAGTAACCAATTTCCGAGGGACTCCTTTCAAAAAGTGGGTCCTTTAGTTGTTAGGCACAATTAGAGACGGCGTTGGTTTGTCTGTGTGTCAATGTGTGTGTCTATGTGTGTGTCTATGTGTGTGTCTATGTGTGTGTCTATGTGTGTGTCTATGTGTGTGTGTGTGTGTGTGTCTACGTGAATGTCTTCTGCGCGTGTGTGTATGCGAGTTTGTGTGTGTGTGTGTATATATGTATGTATGTCTGGGTGTGGAATGTGCGTGTCTGTGTGGGTAGGTAGGTATATATGTGAGTGAATGGGGTTGTGTTTATGTGTGTGTGAAGGTATGTGGGTGTATGTGGGTGTATGTGGAAGTATGTGGGTGTATATATATGCGTGTTTAAGTGAGTGGGTGGGTGGGTGGGTGTGTGTGTGCGTGCGCTAGCGTGTGCATGCATTTTACCACCCATGCTTTTGTGTTTTTTACTTCTTCTGATATTCATAACATGCATATGATCATATGAATTTAACATGCTTATTGATAAAATACAGCTGCAGTGTGAAAGACGGATCTTTGGAAGGACCGAATGTAAGACGGGCCTGAATGCCCAATTTGTGACACTTTGAAAGTAAAGTTCGTTCGTTCGTTCGTTTGCCGGTGGATGATAATGCAAGCCAAAATTGAACAGATAGTATAATACATGGGTTAAGTTATCTATCAATCAACCAGGTGCCATCTCCACAGTGAAAGTTGGCTGCAATGGATCTCCTGCACGCCCTGTCTCTTCTCCTGGTTGTACACTCTCTTAGACTGCTGCCTGTTCATCTCTTGACATTGTCCTCCCACTTGTTTTGTTGCCCACCTCTTGATCTCTTGCCTTCGACCTTTCCCTCCAGTATGATTTAAAAAAAAACGTGTTATGTCTTTTAATGTAGCCAAAGTATTTGATTTGTCTCTATTTTTTTTTATTTAAGTATTTTTTTTTTTCATTTGTAGTCTTTCCATACCTTCTGTATTGAACTGTTTTTGTTTCTATGAAATGTGACCTATTCTTCTATATACCCACATCTCCAGAGACTCATTTTGATTTTCTAGTTGCTTGTTCATTGTCCAAGTTAGATGTTAAACTGAGTGCTCAATAACCTTTGTCTGTTCTTCGCCGTCGGCCACATTACACATTCGTAACTGTAACACTCTGAAAGCATGCTGAGAAAGGTGAAGACAGGGATGCTTCAAGCAGAGTGGCAAGCTTTACTGGTAAGGTCACGGATAGTGATATTTTGTTGTTATAAAATAGATCGGAAAAATACAGGGGCTGGTAACGGATTAAACAATTTTTAGTTAATTTCTCTGCGAAAAACTCGTTTCATTTTCAATAAACAAAAATTGTATATTTACCCTCTCTCCAGGGACGGGTTAATGAGGAATATTGGAGTTTCATTGTATTATCCACACGCCAATTGTGTATTTTGTTATTTAAGTGAAGGGCGTTGTATAAGTTACAAAAGGAAACCTTAACATACCCAGGCACAGTAAAACTGATTGCTAGTGGCAACATTTATTGCGACATAGGTTTGGAGAGCAATGACAAATTCCTGAAAGTAAAATTTTGGGAGTTTGCTCTGCAACATTATGTAGAGGATCCATAATCATCATCATCATTGTCCCGCAACATTGCGTGTCGTTGGGTCACCAGTTTCTGTTGACTGAACAGCTCTCTCCACCTTTGGCGGTCAGCTGGGATGGACTTCATGGTTGCGTGCCAGAGGCGTGTCCAGTCAGTCAGGTTCTGTAACCAGGTCTTTCTTGGTCTGCCTCTTCTCCTCTTTCCTTCTACTGATCCCTGCTGTACTGTTTTTGAGAGGCCATTGAATCTTATTGTATGTCTATACCATTGCATTTTTGGCCTTTTCACAGTAGTTAAAATAGGTTCATAGTAAAGGATCCACAATGTTAAAAAAAAAGTATAACTTCTTTGGAGGTTGAACGTGTTTTCTGGGATCCGCTTTGTTAGTCCGCCGTTCAGGTTTAGATTTTAAATTATATTAAGATGGTGTTGTAAACCAGGGAGGGGACAAGCCAATAAACTGGTTATCTATCCCAGCTGGCTAGCTAGAGCTCGGTTAGCCTTAGACCTTGCTTACTCAGTTTTCCTGAGCCCACCGCGTGTAGGTGAGGTTGGCTTAACTGTCCTACGGGTCGTCGGCAGGTTATTAATTTTCGATTTTCAGCCCTTCATCACTTGGCGATTTGTCTCATTGTGCTGGTTTTGGCATAGGTATCAACAGCCGACCGTTTAATAAACAGTGGCAAACTAGGTTAGTTGCGTATTCTTTACAGGACGTTGCAGAACCAACCACTGCAGCCCCTGGCTGTTGTGTTGTTTCTCTAGGCAAAAAAGTTTACGTCCAGTCGTTTGCATTGCCTCTGGTCGGTCGGCCTCCTGATACCACTGTCGAAACCAACGCAAGGCGCATGGCTCGCAGCTGGGATCGAACCCGGCACCCCGGCATTACGAAGCGTTCGCATCGACTTAGCCACAGAGCCGACACTTGCAAACTACTGAAGTAAAATTTGCCTAGGAAAACCACAATAGTAAAAAAAAAAAAATTATGTAGTTGGTTCTGCAAGGTCATGTAGAGGATACGCAACTAACTGATTTCATCAAAGGAAGAGCTAGCCAATCTTGGTTTGGGGGGGGGGGGGGCTCAGGGGGCTTAAGCCTCCAGGTTAGGGTGCCCCTGGTGGCTATTTTCTTTTCTTAGGTAAATCCATTTCAACTACTGGGCTGAGTGCATGGTGGGACACTGTGTGTTTCATTTAGAATGTTTTTCGACTTTCCCAAGGTTGTCGTATGGTGAACTAAAAATCCAGTAAATGGATGGTAGTCTGTTGCCACAAAACTGATGGTGTCTTTTGTAATAATTCGTTTGTAGCTACTGATCTATTTAGATTGCTGCTCCCATTGGCGATGAGCCTCATTTATAGTGGCGAATTGTTTGTGTTGCACTTAATGCGTGTGTATATAACTGACTTTGCCGAGACTAAAGTCTGTTTCATTTTCTGCATTAAAAAAAAATTAATTCAAGAGTCGTTCTGTGTCATTTTCGTTGACTTAGCAGAGGGGACAATTAGTGATGACGGAGGGTCCAGTTTGCCATAATTAGCCGACTGGCTGGCCGACTTAAGAACTAACTCGATAGCTTGCTAGCCACCCAGTTCACTTTTTTAAGTGCTAATTATTTAAATACGGGTGTAAGAGTTGGATTCTAACTGTGGAATGGAAAGGAGGATTCAGGTTCGCAAAGAATTGATCTAAATCCTCCTCACTGTAATTTCCATTGCACAGAGCATTTATTTGAACGAAGTGATGATGAAATTATTTTGTAACATAAGTCAGACCGACTGACTTTCTACCACACCAGGACATCACACAAGCGATAAACACCAGATGACACGATGTGCCACCATGTGGATGAGGATCACCGTTCAGGGGTCCTAGAAATCGCGATCAGCCTTTAGGCCATATTTATGGAGAGATAATATTGCGGCCCCTGGCAAAAGCCAGAGTAGGGCTCCAAATAACGAAAAATTTCATCCTAAAAAGGACGAGAAGTATATACAAATGTAAATGTTACAGACGCATTTTACGAAATAATTATTTAAAACACAAAACTAATAAATATGTCAAAGTTAAAATATGCAAATTTGCGAGACATCAGTAGCCTCAATTGGCAGTGCTGAAACGTCGCAGGCCAACTTGGTTTGTGTACGTTGTGAGATATGATTCGAATGCAAAGACTCTACTTCAAGGAACATTGAGAAGAAGAGCCTAGAATGATAACATCAAGATATGGACTGGACTAAGGTGTCATACACTTATTCATCAAGCGAAAGACAGAGAAAAATAGTGGGTTTTATGTGCTAGTGCTTCCATCAATACATCTCCTAATCCTAATAGGTCAAGGGCTATCTTATTTTATGTTATGTTATTCTTAAAATAGAATTACAATAATCGTAATTTGCAGTTTATTATTATTTCTATGTAGCCAGCGTTATCCATTGACTAACACGTATACCCCGTCTCTGTGGTCATTTGTTCTTTTCACTTCCGGGTGAGGATTAAAAACACATTTGGAAATCTGTGTTTCAGGGACAATCCCTTTCCTTTCTTCTTTTACCCCACTAGGACATCACACAAGCGATAAACACCCGATGACACGAAGTGCCACCATGTGGATGAGGATCACCCCTAGAGAGGACTCAGAAACCGCGTTCAGCCAATAGACCATATCTATGGCCGGGCTATATTGCGGCCCCTGGCAAGAGCCAGATTAGGGCTTCAAACAACAAACAATTGCATCCAAAACGTGATGATTGAGTTATTTTGTAACATAAGTCAGACTGACTGACTGACTTTCTACCCCACCAGGACATCACACAAGCGATAAACACCCGATGACACAATGTGCCACCATGTGGATGAGGATCACCGTGGAGAGGTCCCAGAAACCGCGTTCAGCCATTAGACCATATTTATGACCTGGCTGTATTGCGGCCCCTGGCATGAGCCAGTTTTTTTAATTTTTATTTTCTGTCATCTGTAAGCTCTTTATTGATTAACATTTTTGTTAAGTATAGTTGGCAGTTGAATTCAGAAGAAAAAAAAAAGCTTAGTAGGGCCTCAAACAATGAAAAATTGCATCCAACAAAGTGATGACTAAGACATAATTCAGCTGTTTGACATTGTTTATGATTACTGTAGAATAATTTCACTACAGTCCATTATGTCTTCATATAACCTATTAATTTTGTTAGCTATCCAAATACTTTGTACGCCCATAATAATATAACTTCAGATAAGGACAAGCAATAATGATATCCTATTTAAACATTGCGCACATTATGGCACATCTCTCTGGTCAGTTGTAAATCCTAGAATAGACCTCAGTTTGCCATGCACTGGCGCTGTTTAAATCCTCTGGATCCAAACAACTCGCCTTATTGCCCTTTGTCAGAAACAGGGTTTTATTATAGTCAGTTCCGGAAGTCGTGGCCAGCTTACAAAATCTGTAACTCAGTAATCGTGTAAGTTGTTGACATTTGACATACAGCTTGTTAATAATCATGTCTTGATAATAAAGGCGTTTTACTCTCATGTGATCATCTCCTGCATAAATATCCCGTGAGTTGTGGATTTTTAGTTGTATGCTGGATAAGCTATCAAAATTATCACTGCGCATAGCTGAATTGATTTCAAATTACTGCATATTCTAATTTATTGGGGTGGCTAAATTATCAGTCAAACAAAGATCAAAGAAATTCGCACCAGCACCTGTGCAAATGTAAATTATATAATTCTAAGTAAAATAAGGATCCCTTTTGACGCCTTTGCCGCATCAAGTATATGGAAAAAAGCACTCATATTTTTACAGACCAATAGGTACTAGGTGGGTAATGTGGTCAGCATTACGCCGGCCGTCTTTAATACCCCAGGACATACATCCTTGTACCTATTTTAGGCTGGGTCGACCTGCGACGCCCCATACCATGATAAAATCCACGCAGCCAGCAATGGGTTTTGATCTCGGTACGCTGGAATTACGAGTCGGACTCCCAACACCTAAGATAAAATTATGAAGACATGGAAAATCTAAGACCACACACAAAAGTTCCTGTTGATCCTTATAGAGATTTTAAAGATATGTGTTAAAGTCTGAGAGCACAACTGTTCAAGTACACAAATAGCCCTGGGTTTTCAAACCGTTACTGTAACTGTTTCTGCCCCACAGTGTCGATGTTGAACTTCTTTTAACCTAAGCGTTTGCTGTTTTTAAGCTTAACTGCTTCGACATAAAGAGTTTTAGTAACACATTCAGGGTACCAAGACTGTAAATAACGCTTTGTGTATTTAACTGAATCTCAAATATCGATTTTGATGACAAGACGAATAAGAAAATTATCTTCTTGGTGCTTTGAGCTCATATGTGATGCCAGCTCTTTCTTTTCTATCAATGAACATTCGACAGTTAATATAGTTAACATCAAGACGGCCAAAACTATTTTCCAGGCTATTTCCTGGTACTACTTTTAGTTTTAGTAATTTTCAACGGTTATTTTCAACTTGCCATTAGTAACCATGGAAATGTGATGTATCAGAAAGGTTGCATGAGTGACCAGAAGAGATTAAAGGGAATGAGGTCATAGGAGAAAAGTCGGCAAAGATCGATTCTATATTACATACAATCGAATGATTTGCCTACCCATAGAGAATGCTTTGTGACGCCATACCATACAAAGCATATACCGAACTAGATTGACATAACATATAAGGTAGGCCTAGAACAAGATAGAAAGTCATTTCTACACCAGAACGATGTGTTTATGTGAGAAACTTGACATCAGGACGATGTGTTTATGGGAGAAACTTTATATCAGGACGATGTGTCTATGGGAGAAACTTTATATCAGGACGATGTGTTTATGGGAGAAACTACATCAGGACGATGTGTCTGTGGGAGAAACTTTACATCAGGACAATGTTTCTATGGGAGAAACTTTACGTCAGGACGATGTATCTATGGGAGAAACTTTACATCAGGACGATGTGTCTATGGGAGAAACTCTACATCATGACGATGTGTCTATGGGAGAAACTTTACTTCAGGACGATGTGTATGTGGGAGAAACTCTACAGAACGATGTGTCTATGGGAGAAACTCTACATCAGAACAATGTGTCTGTGGGAGAAACTCTACAGGACGATGTGTCTGTGGGAGAAACTCTACAGGACAATGTGTCTGTGGGAGAAAATCTACAGAACGATGTGTCTATGGGAGAAACTCTACATCAGAACAATGTGTCTGTGGGAGAAACTCTACAGGACGATGTGTCTGTGGGAGAAACTCTACAGGACGATGTGTCTGTGGGAGAAACTCTACAGGACGATGTGTCTGTGGGAGAAACTCTACATCAGAACGATGTGTCTGTGGGAGAAACTCTACATCAGGACGATGTGTCTGTGGGAGAAACTCTACATCAGGACGATGTGTCTGTGGGAGAAACTTTAAATCAGGACGATGTGTCAGTGGGAGAAACTCTACATCAGGACGATGTGTCTATGGGAGAAACTCTACATCAGAACGATGTGTTTATGGGAGAAACTCTACATCAGAACGATGAGTCTGTGGGAGAAACTCTACATCAAAACGATGTGTTTATGGGAGAAACTTTACATCAGGACGATGTGTCTGTGGGAGAAACTCTACATCAGGACGATGTGTCTGTGGGAGAAACTCTACATCAGGACGATGTGTTTATATTCAAGGCGGCCAGAAGAGCAAGAAGCAAAACTTCATATCTCTCTCCAGATTTGAAACAGTAAACCAGGAAGTGAAGAAAAAGAGAAAGATCCAAACCAATGACCACGGGACCGACAGGCAAGCTCAATCGACTACCTCACAACCAAGGTAACACGCTTTTGGTTGGTTCATCGGACAGGTGTTAGACTTGGCCTTTATACTCTGGCAGTCGACAGTGGGATATTGGCAGACATTTCGGACACTTTGGCTGTTAAGTGATAAGGCGTTCTTTTCCACTAGAGACTCGGATCAGTCTACAAAGGCCCATGCCCCACGAAGTTCCGCTGCGTCCAGAGCCAGCTCGAAGCTTTTTTAGCAGCTTTGCCCAATTGTTTAGTGACCTTTTGAGCTCGTTTCCTCGCAAGCCCCGCTGCTTTAGCACATTGTACATGGAAGTGGAGATGGGACCTCTTGCGCCTACTTTGATGGCAAAGATTTGAACTGCATACGCTTCATCACTCCTCATAACATAACCCTTGACCCGTTAGGGTCGTGGAAGTGTGTCAATGGAAGCAAAAGCGCACAAAACCTTTTTTTTTCTGTATTTTGCTTGTTGTACAAGTTTATTATAATTTAGCGCTGTCCCCTTTTTGATGATGTCATCCAGGTTCTTCTTTACTGACAATCTTCCTCGACTACCACTCAGTGTTCTCTGTCGTATACTCCTTGCAATCGAATCATGTCTCACCTCGCATCTGTACCAAACTAGGTTGCGACATTTAATCGTTACAAGGCTCTTTTATGGACACTCACAAGCCTACATTAATGGTTGAGTGATTCCCCCAGGACTGCTCTTGTTTCTTTGTTTCGGTTGAGTTCAGTTGATGATATTCACATTCCACCAGTGTGTCCTGTCTGAGAGATCTAGACCGCCTGTCTGGGTCTACGTCTGCCTAGTCTGTAATTACTGCCAATGACTGCCTTTATTATACCACTTTTGCGGTGTAGGCAGGGGAAGGGTGGGGGGGGGGGATCTTTGAGCCTGAGAATTTACGGCCTGTTTGGCTAGTGCTGTCGCCACGACTGTGCAGGTGACTATTTATTTTGCCTCTGGCAGAAACAGAAATCCCAAGTCTTACCGATAATTCGAGCCCGGGTCTCCCGCTTGAGAGCCCAGTGTTCTAACCGTTTTTCTTCTTCATCTGCGTTCGACATCATTCATGCTACATACACATTGAGTCCTGTATGGGTCACAAATAGGATTGTGCGTTTAAGGTCGCCACCAGTCCCTCATAGCTTCTCTCGCAATGTGGCTCCCTTGGGCCAAATCCAGTCTTTGCTGGGAGAGGTAAGGGCAGTACTCCAGTATGTGCTCAGGGGTCTGTCTTTCTGCTCCACAATCACAGACAGCAGATTCTTTTATGCCTATCCTGTACAGGTGTGCTCGAAGACCACAGTGTCCAGTCCAAAGTGTAAAAATTGATGTTTGTTCTTTCCTGTTGAGTTTGTTTATGCTGTCAATCTCTGGTCTGTAATCTCTATTCTGCTTTCTCCACTCCCGCTTGAAGAGTGGAGAAGTTCTAACCGTTTTGTCAGCCGTTACTGCCCGCCTAGTTTACCAGTGATATTTCCGGTCACCACGACATCTCTAACTACGTGACCAAAGAACATTTACCCTGCGAAGGACATAGCCATTTTTGTGTGTGTGCTTGATTGTTTTTTCTTCTTCTTATAGTCCGTGCCGGGGGCTGCGTGGTCACAAGGCATTGTGTCCGCCTCGAGTGCTAGAGGTCGCGGCTTCACATGGCTAGGATTTTTTCACGTGGACTTCTAGTAATTTTCACTGGTCTCTAAGTAATGAGATCGGACACAAGTGTGTATTGTTGCACACGTAAAGAAAATCCCTTGGCAGTTGGAAATCGAAAAGAGTAGCCTAACGGCGCTGCCCAGACAACATTTGGAGTTAAAAATCTACCCAAAATATTTCAGGTTCCTCGCCGATGCTACGGCACCCGTGCACTGTGCTGAACCATTTCGGACTCAGACTTGGAAGTAGAACGTAGCACTTATGGGTTACTACCCGTGTGCCATGATGTTTATCCGTTGTTAAAACCAAAACAAAACCAAATAGTCCGTGCCGTGTAGCGTTGTTGTCATGTCTATCCACAACCTTCGGTCTCGCGTATTTGCAGTCACTTCTGATACAGATGATCTTCTATGCAATGATGTCAAACTGCCCACCATCTTTCTTCTCGGTCTCCCTCTGCCTTGTTTCCCCTGCAACTCTCCCACTGTTACGATGTAGTTTTCTTCTTTTCAATATATGTCCAACAAATTAAGATTGTATCCCTTTTTTGTTTAAACATCACATTAACTTTGGTCGCGATAGTGTAGCGGCTAGATGCTCATCTGCTGGCCAGAAGGTCTTTAATGTAGCAGATCGCTTTCAAAATTATTCTCAAACGGGTACCATATAATGTCATGGGAAGCAAAGGCGGCAACACCACTCATCGTAAGCCAGTTGGTTTATATATAAAAAAAGAGTCTAGTAATATACACCCATGGCGCCATTGGCATTAGAAAAAAAAAAAGTCCTTAACTTTGTAAAATCACGTACCATCGCAATTTAGTCATTAGGTCCTAAGTAATGTGTTAAAAAAAGATATCTTCCTATGCAATCACTGCCTTATTTTGACAAAGAAACGAAAACTATAGGAAATAACTAAAATGGGTACCAGGATGGGCTGTCCTGGGAAAGTAAAGATAGCCGGCGTAATGCTGACCACATTACCCACACAGTGCTGATGGTCTGTAAAAATATGGGACGCTCTGCCCATATGCCCGATGCGCCGAAAGGCGTGGAAAGGGAACTTTACTTTACTTTACACTTAGCTTGTGCTGTTAGGTGCTTGTCTGTTTACTGACTGCGGTCTTAGTTATTTCTTGCATTTTTACTTTGTGCGAGCTGCGCTAATTGTTTGTTACATATTTACTGTGTGATAGGTGCTAATATTTCGTTTTTCCCCGGTGCCAGTTGCTTCTGTGTATTAGGCGGCCCTGGTTGCCTGTTTTGCGTCCCCTTTGTTTGTGGTGCTGCTTTTGGGGGAAGAAAAAAAGGGGGGGGGGGGGGGGGAGGTTATTTTTGTTTACTCTTTGTCGACGTCTGTGTCTTAGATGCAGGGCTGCCAGTTCGATATCAGCTGTGGGCCCTGCGCCTTGCGATGCTTCCAACATTCGTATCGAGAAGCCTATCGTCCAAAAGCAATGGCAAACTACTAGACGTAAATTTGCCTATAAAAACAGAAAAAAAAGACTGGGGTACGTTCTTCAACGTGCTGTAAAGGATACGCGATTGTGCGGTGCTAATTGCTTGTTGTGTGTTTGATGTCCGATACTAGTTACTTGTTGTGTGTTTAGTCTGTGTGCGGTGCTAGTTGCTTGTTTGCTGTGCTTTTCGGTGCTTGTTGCTTGTTGTGTGTTTGCTGTGCTTTCCGGTGCTTGTTGCCTGTTGTGTGTTTGCTGGGCTTTCCGATGCTAGTTGCTCGTTGTGCGTTTCCTGTGCTTTCCGGTGCTAGTTGCTTGTTGTGTGTTTGTTGTGCTTTCCGGTGCTAGTTGCCTGTTGTGTGTTTCCTGTGCTTTCCGGTGCTAGTTGCTTGTTGAGTGTTTGCTGTGCTTTCCGGTGCTAGTTGCTTGTTGTGTGTTTGTTGTGCTTTCCGGTGCTAGTTGCCTGTTGTGTTTCCTGTGCTTTCCGGTGCTAGTTGCTCGTTGTGTGTTTGCTGTGCTTTCCTGTGCTAGTTGCTCGTTGTGTGTTTGCTGTGCTTATCGGTGCTAGTTGCTTGTTGTGTGTTTCCTGTGCTTTCTGGTGCCAGTTGCTTGTTGTGTGTCCACTGTGTGCACCCGACTAACTGTATATTGAGGGTTTATTGTGTGCACCGGACTAGCTGCTTGTTGTGGTTTTACTCTGTGAGAGTTTTGTTGTATGTGTACATGTGTATCTCCCTGGCAGTTTGTTGTATGTTTTTTGTAAGTGTTTTGCAACTGCTTTTGTGTGTTTACTGTTAGTGAGGTGCTGGTTATTTGTAGTATTTTTGAAATCATGTGTGTGGAGCAGAAAGTTGCGGATATCACAACCAAGCTGTAAACTACAACGTAAGTGTGAACCACCTTTTTTAAGGCCGAAAAAAAGAAGAAGGCGAAATAGTATTGATAGTAATTATGAATAAAAACTGTTTTTTTTTAAAGCCCATAGCTTTTATGAACCAAGAGTTTCTTTACCATTCAAATGTGATTGTTCAAATCCTTCACGGGACTGGGTAGGCGTGTGTTAGAACCGAACCTAATCGTGTAACTCCGAACATAAGCACGTTCTTCAGGATTAGACTTAGAGCCCAGACAACACTATCCGCAGACATCATATATTAGGCCTGTTCAGTTAGCCCTGTCCTATTTACGTTTTCAATTGTACAAACTAGGATCTACATGGCGAAGTGGTAGAGGCGTTTGCCTCGTGCTCTGAAGCTCGTGGGTTCGATTTTCGGCTGAGTCGTTCTTTTCACGAATGCAATTCTTTCGATGATCCATGTGGGGTTGTCACTGAAGCTACGGTGTCAGTGATCTGTGTGACAGCAGGCACCTAGCCGTTATGATGAGAGAAACCGAGACATGTTGGATAAAATCTCGTGCAGTGAAGTCGTTTCTCTAAACTTTAACCGTTAACTTTAAATGTATTCAAAAAATGGGGAAGAATAATGCAGTATAAGGACTCCTCTCACGCCAATGATGCATTTGGGCAAATGATGCTTGTCAAATATTATATAAACCTTAAAAAAAATTTAAGTAATTAAAACTATAGCGGATTAGCTAGAGAGAAGCTAGAGAGAAGAAAAAGAAGGAAAAACACAGAAATGGGGGAGATAAAGGAAAATTGTGATTAGAATAAAAGTAATAGTTCCCCGCTAGACAGCAAAAACAGGAAAGTAAAGAAAATACAAGGGTTTTTCTGCGCAGGGATCCTAGAATATTTCACTAAGACCCAGACAAAGAATATCTGCATAGTGAGTTACATGACGACAACCTAACTACATGGGTACATACACCCAGACGAACCACGTGCAGGAACTACAGATCCTAAATTAAATCAAGCAAATGAATTATAATCATCACATTAAACAGCTGTTTATTTTACTGAACTGAACACAGAATTAACGTATACTTCACAAATAATTCATTAACAACAACCAACGTGCTCGACCAGAATCTAAAGCGCTAATCATCTCCAGCTAACGAGGAAATATGATAATGACACAATACGCTCAGCGAGATTACCTCAACCATAGCAAAAAACAAAACACATTTAACATGTACGTTAAGCTTCAATATGCTACCATACTAACCAATCACTTATAGCGACCTGCCATCGAACGATCTCCTAGCGAGAATACACACCGACATATCTCTACACAGTTTAATTACTAATGATATTTCAGATTCAACTATGGAAACATACCACCGCCACGAAATCAGCCTGATAACCGACCTTCCCCTGCAGCCGCCCATACCTATGCTGGCTAGCCTAATGTGCAGAGCCACAACAGCTGGGTCGGTATCCTACAGTGTCCGTCTAGAAGTAAAAAAAGGGCCAATTAGTGAGTGAGCTGGCCTTTTCATACACAGTGGCCAGACTTTTCCGCATTTTTAATTCAGACTAAATCAAGGTATAGGCCGCCGAACACACCAAAATCATCAAGCTGCTCAACAGCAGTCTTTGGCGTTCTCCAGCCTATCACACTACACCACGACCTTCTGGAGCTATTCTCTAAAGAACGCGATGGCTAGACATAAGGCGTAAGGTCTTTGACAAATATTTTCCACTTTGAAATATACCTTTCCTCCCAGGTCTTCTCAGTCTACAGTGGATGCCAGAAAAGTAAAGGCGGCGGGTGTGATAAAGACCACTTTACCCTCTGTGTGCTGATTAGTTCACATAAATATGAGTCTACCATTATATTATGCCTTATGCGCGTTAAAAATGTTGCTTTGGTGTCATATGCTGTAGGTAACTCTACAAATGTTGAATTTGGAATGCTGAATGTTGAATTAGGAATCGGCATCACAGCACTCGGGATACCCCCATAAGCGCTCCTCTCCAAGCGAAGAGTTAAAAATTCCAATGGTACCAGCAACTGCAGTAATTGTATATTTGTCTCGCCTTTCCCCTGAAATGTCGAGCGCCGGCCAGATCTCCTTGTAATTCTTCGCAGTGCCATTCTCCTTAGACAGTAATGATCTGTCTGTTCCTCGGCACTGTCCACTGGCTCCTAAAGTGCCCTGACAACATCCAGATTGTCATACATCAGTTCACCACTAATTGGTACAGAATCAGACAGTCTGTCTGCCTGCTCATTTCCTAACACACCGGCATAACCTGGAGAAAATATCCAAGGGATGCTAACTATCCGGGACTTTGGAAGTGATGCATGCCACCCAGCTCGTAGCATGCCTGTCTCCACCTTTCTCAACATTCTCTGTGAATCAGTTACAGGTAGCTCTACATTGGATGAGTAATGTGATCACACATGTTGTCTTCACTTTTCAGAAACATTTCTGGTAACTGACTGGCTGTCTGTACATAAACCGTCTCCAGTATATATGCTGGAAACTCTCATGGTCTGTCTGTACATAAACCGTCTCCAGTATATATGCTGGAAACTGTCATGGTCTGTCTGTACATAAACCGTCTCCAGTATATATGCTGGAAACTGTCATGGTCTGTCTGTACATAAACCGTCTCCAGTATATATGCTGGAAACTGTCATGGTCTGTCTGTACATAAACCGTCTCCAGTATATATGCTGGAAACTCTCATGGTCTGTCTGTACATAAACCGTCTCCAGTATATATGCTGGAAACTGTCATGGTCTGTCTGTACATAAACCGTCTCCAGTATATATGCTGGAAACTGTCATGGTCTGTCTGTACATAAACCGTCTCCAGTATATATGCTGGAAACTGTCATGGTCTGTCTGACTGACTCTTTCCACTTCATGGCTGCTACCCCATGGGGTAATATACCAGCTGGAAACTCTCCTGGATGTCTGTCTAGTACACCAAGCGTCTGTACATAACCGACATCCAGTATAGACTTAATCGGTAGACCATCGGTATATTTTTGTATATATACCTAGTAATAGATTTATCGAGAAACACCAGATCGAATGGTTTAGCCATCTCGTTAGAATGCAGCAAGATCAAATACTACCACAAGCCCTACATCTCAGAAGATCAGCTACAAGAGCAAGAGGATGGCTGCGGAAAAAATGGATCGACAACATTAAAGACACTCTACGCCTTCACGGCATGACAATAGTCAGTGGCAGCCAGCGTGCACTGGATCGCAAATTATTCCTCTCCACTGCGCTTAACGACAGAATTGGTTTATGATGATGATGATGATGACTATCGGAACTTTTTGAGTGATCAGCATTTAATTGATTGCCTTTACTTCCCAGGACATAAACGGATTCCCACTTTAGGCTCAGGCGAAAGTCAATTAAGAAAATAAATCTGTCTGGATGCGGATTTGAACTCTACGCCGCTGGGAGGGCAGGCAAGCCAAGAAGTTTTAATTGAAGTACTTTGCGGCTACATCAACAGCTGCTCTTGACGGTATTTTTGTTTGTTACATAAGCCTATAAATCTAAGTTTGTTAGGAGATTTTAAAAGGGGAGGAAGGGAAAGACATTCTAAATCGAAGGGATTCGAACTCACCGGATCGACAGACAGACAAGTTTGCTTGTCATTGCGCTATTACCGAACAGTGACATGTCAACAGCTATTTTACTGACAGGAAATCCTACACTTGAAAAAGAGTGAAATTCGAATAGTCGTTAATTACGCGC
>CAJHNH020004560.1:0-36330 GCA_905116865.2 Candidula unifasciata
TACATACATACATCCATACATACATACATACATACATACATCCATACATACATACATACATACATACAATACCATACATACATACATACATACATACATACATACATAACACATACATACATACATACATACATACATACATACATACATACATACATACATACATACATACATACATACATACATACATACATACATACATACATACATACATACATACATACTACATACATACATACATACATACATACATACATACTACATACATACATACATACATACATACATACATACATACATACATACATACATACATACATACATACATACATACATACATACATACATACATACATACATACATACATACATACATACATACAACATACAGACATACATACATACATACATACATACATACATACATACATACATACATACATACATACATACATACATACATACATACATACATACATACATACATACATACATACATACATACATACATACATCATACATACATACATACATACATACATACATACATACATACATACATACATACATACATACATACATACATACATACATACATACATACATACATACATACATACATACATACATACATACATACATACTACATACATACATACATACATACATACATACATACATACATACATACATCCATACATACATACATACATACATACATACATACCATACACATACATACATACATACATACATACATTCATACATACATACATACATACATACATACATACATACATACATACATACATACATACATACATACATACATACATACATACATACATACATACATACATACATACATACATACATACATACATACATACATACATACATACATACATACATACATACATACATACATACATACATACATACATACATACATACATACATACATACATACATACATACATACATACATACATACATACATACCACTTCTCGAGCTTGTACAAGTGATTTTCGTCCATTCGCGACTCATATTCACGGTCAGCACAATCAGGATGAGCTGGCGTTTATCCGCAGAGTGTAGGACTATGTTGGGTCACAGCCCGGCCTTCTGGAATAACTCTGGGTACCTCTCAGCCAGTAATTATTCCTTCGCACAGTCAGGCATCGACTGAGCGTATGCGACCTTATTGCCCTTAGCCGGCAGCCCCGTCTAGCATGACCTGCATGGCAATAACGAACAGTATTGGCGATATCGTACATCCATTTCTTTACCAACCTGAAACGCAGTCCATCTCGTAGTAAACTCCGGGGTAGAGAAGCGTTTAGCGAGCTTTGAGAAACATTGCTCGATCATTTCGCTGATCGGTGTCGGTACATCCAACATACGAACGGCCTGCCACATTAGCTTATGAGGTACAACCCCATAGCCGTAGACGAGGTCCAGCCATATCACGTACAA
Source organism: Candidula unifasciata (assembly GCA_905116865.2). Lineage (NCBI taxonomy): Eukaryota > Metazoa > Mollusca > Gastropoda > Stylommatophora > Geomitridae > Candidula > Candidula unifasciata. Next base: position 1,478 of record CAJHNH020004560.1, read on the forward strand.
TTGGGTTTTCTCTCTGCTTTAACCCTCTGATCGACTCCTAGATCATCGTCGCGGTTTAAGACACAAGGGAACGACCGCGATTCCACATTCTAAACAGTCTTATTGTTTGTATTTGTACGCCATCAGATACCTTGTGAGCATGCGAGCCATAACCGAGAAGATTATTTTGTCCTCAACATTCACCAGGGTTGCCAGGTGAAAAACTTCATTTTATGCCAAACCATTACCCAAAATATGCCAGAAACATGCCAGATACAGTGTAACATTGTACTCTCTTCACATCAGAAGCTTGAGATTGAATTCTGCACTGTCATCCTCACTGGAACAAGTGGAAGACACGGCGTAAACCTTTTCGGATGTAAAATCTTTATGCATTTTCTTAGATGGGATGAAGTCTTTGCAACTCATCTATAATGATGGAATCTTTCTTGTTCTGAAAATCAACAATAAGGTCACCCTTAAGTGCAGGCGATAACATATTGTTTATTAGGCATGAACATTTAGTTATATGCATTTGTATGTGCTCCAATGTACTTTACCGACCATGCGCTCCTGTGATTTCACTTAGATGATCAATTGTGCGTATTGCACAATGGCAGGTGAAGCCTACAGCAAGTTGCAACTCTGCTGCCTTTAACTTTATCATTACTTTGCCTAGGAGTCATTGTTGTAATAAGCTGTGACTGGCTTTTTGACTGAGTTTCATCCTGTGTTAATCGGATTTTTCATGATTTGATATGCTACTTATTCTTGGTGCAACAGTGCACAGACACAGTTTACAATCGACTGCCTCTGATCCGTCTGAAAATCTTTAGAGCTTAGGTATGTTTTCTTCCAGTTACTATTATACTTGCGATGGCTTAAGTTGCTTTCAATTTTTTGTATGACGTGGCCATTAGTAAAAGTAATAAAATCTATCACAGATAGGACTAGGTCTATATCCTCTCTATTTTCTGTCGTCAAGTAGTTTCTGAACAGTCTGAATCATTTGGTATCAGTGGTGGGTTTTGGGTTTAAATCCCTCAATTATTCTAGTAGATAACATAAATTACAGAGGTCCTGGGTTTATCGAAGTCATGATCCGTTTAGGAGACAACAAATACAATAAGAAATGGCGCGAATCTCCGTTGATTCGTACCAGGACATCACAAAAAGTCAAACTGAAAAAAAAAAAATGTTAACTGTAGATCTAAATTGCTTTTAGCAAATCTGTGTGTTTCTAGCGAAGGAACCATGAAGCAAATGCGAGCACATCTTGATTAAAAAAAAAAAAAAAGCCAGGGAAAACCCAAACATACCAATTCATTATCTTATGCCAGTTTTTTTTCAAATATGCCAGATTTGTGGAATCTGGCATAAAAAATGCCAATATGGCAACCCTGCATTCAACAGCTAGATAGGCCTGAATTGGGACAGACTCGAGGAGTCTCACACTTTGTGAATGTTGACCCCGTTGCTTTCTGCCACTGAGTACATATGTGTTTTCGTCTCCACGCTAATCTTATCAAGCGGTGAAGCATTCGGAGGACTTTCGGACAGCGTTTGTACACGACGTATGAAACAACATTGGGCCCTGGGACGAATTAGCCTTTAGCTCTATTCATAACTTCTTTGACCTCAGAACAAGAAGGAGGCATCGTTTTAAACCGTACCTCCGGCAGCTCTGGCTGCTTCAGGCCGCTGGTGATCTCTGGGTTGTTATCAAGAGGTTCATTCCTTGTCGGATCTGAGTACATCTTCAGTAGATGTGACTGCAGCTCCTCTTTACCGACCACCAGATTCCCAGACTTTGGTTGCTCAAACAGACCTCGGGCAAACTGAAACGAGTCCCTAAAATATTTATCTCGTTCCCTTTTGGTTATCTTTCTGTTCGCACAGAAACGCTTAGCGCGACAGAGGGCACTGTGACTGGCTCTCGGGTGCGACCAGACCTCGTACAGCTCCCCCCCCCCCCTTTCCCCCAAGGTTCGCTGCCTCTAGCGGATTTGAACCGTTTTCTAAGTGCTTTCTTGTCCTTTCTGCACATCTCAATGTCCCTTTGCCTTATCATTTTACCTTGCGTGACGCCCAGCTGTGTCTTCTCGACAGTCCCGAACTCGTGAGAACAGTGATCGTATATTATGTGACCAAACCGTGTTAGCTTGTCACCTAGCGACATTTTCCTAATCTCATTATTTTTCACAAAGTGTACACTCCAGCTTGCACCACGACACCCTATCGCTTGCAGGTACAAGGTTAATTCTCGAAAGCACTTCGTCAGGAATCTTTAAAGGTGCACCTTCCTAATCGACATCTTGGGTGAGTCGTTTCATGACGAATCAGTAACTACAGGAGTAGTTATATGCCGACGCTTACTGCGTGGCGCACCTTCGTATTTCATCCTTCAAGCATGCGTTCTCAGACCATGAAACAGGAAACTTTGTCCACACTTATATTGCCAACCCGAACTTTGGGCAGAAATATCGGTCCTGTGGCTAGCGGGGTCGTCACCGTTTCTATCAATCGGGGAGGGTCCATTTTTCAGGAAGCATTCATTTAGGAAAAGACAAAAAATACGGACAAGTAACCTGTAATTTTCTTTAGCCAGTGAAAGTTACGCCGCTAAGGATGCAGCCCAGAGCCACGGGTAAACATCATTTCAATGAGACGCAAGTTCGATTTTATTATACATGTTTAGAAGGATCAATGTCAAGCAAATTGACAATCGAGTTCCTCTGCCATCATCTTAACAGCGAGACATGGGTCGTGTATCCGTTATCTGACTTTGGTAATGAGTCTAACGTTTACACAATTGGACATAGTGCACATCTGAAGACAAACTAATTGTTGTAACATATGCATATATGTGTCGCCTTCTCCTAACAGGGGAAAAAAGAAGGGGTAAGTATTTTCTGTTAAAGTAGATTACGATATTGCATTTTTGTTACATATGTGTAATCAACTATTGTTGGCGGAATCTATCGTCGCCTGGAGATCCCCTATATCCTTCCAAATAACCTACAGGGCTCGAATTAAATAAGTCTAGGGGAATTATAACGGTCCCTGAGTTCTGGAAATTAAAGGAAGGAAAATACAGAAAGTTAAATGAATAGGGTGAATCCCCGGAAATTTCCTAAAGAAATTCAGAAAAACAACCAAAGTCAAAACTTTGTAAATTTAACTCAATTAAATTACACTGAACAATCTTTAGTCTACCTAAGAAGTAAACTGTATACGATGAAATCGATAAATAGAGTTTCTAAACCACAACTGTATTGATAAAATACTGATATTGAATTCAACAATTTTCAAATTAACATAGAGAAAATAAATCACGGTTTCATCATTTACACCATATAACTCTGAACAAACATCAAATGTCACTCAGCTTTCCGATAGTAGGGATGTGTCGAAATTCAGCTTCTTTGGGAGGTATAGTCAAGGCTTCGGCTCCAACAATTAAAATACTTGGCTATCTGCGACATTCATCCCTGAATTTCGGTTTTCCATTCTATACTGGGTGGTTCACGATCTACGGGGTTAACAGGAATGCAGGAAAACGGAAATACGGTCCTCTGGTAAACAGGTAGGCAGGAATACGGGAACACGGGAACCTGCGGAATACATCATTCAGCCCTGTGTTGAGCATTATGGCGACACATCTGGGGCATGTGGAGGTGTTGCGGTGTCTGTGGTGTTTTTCAGAGTCAAACAGGAAAGAGCAAGGTTCATGTGTTGTCTTTCTCTACAAGTAAATCGAAATTATACATCTCCACCCTATTTTAATATGTTGGTTTATACCTATCTAATTTATTGCACGATCATATGAAACGTGACATAGTTAAGTGAACACACTCTCGCCTGTGAATTGGACAGTCATTAGTTCAGGTCCCAATAGACCCAGGTCGACTTCGCCTTAACGGACACCAGGTATAATAATGGGAAGTAAAGGCGGCAGGTGTGATGTTGACCACATCAACACCCAGATACCACTTGGTCTATAAAACATAGGCCAACCCTATATGCCCACAATGCTGACGACTTTTACTCAAATCATGTGTTGCATAATATAATAAACATAGGCAATGTAATGTATACCCAACTGATGATACCCCATGGCACAGGATGATGGTTTCTACTATAAGATCTTTACGCAAGTAGACCGAATGAATATAAGAGTGACAGAGGGAAGAAGGGTTCGCTATTGTATAGTCCTAACGGTGAATAGTAACCTTAAGAACGTAATAATAGGTAAGGACTAGTGAATTGTCCAACGGACAAGTATCAAGGTTGATGAAGTTACTGAATATTTATACAATGGTAGAATATAGAATAGTAGGATCTCAATAAAATATTTTAGGATTATAGGGGATCTCAGCTAATCCCTACCATTATAAATCTCACCTGAAATCGTATAGTATTATTATTATTGTTGGTGTTAGGCCGATGGTATGGCTGGCAATCGTTCTGTGTTGTTGTAACGAACTAGCTCTAAGGGTTTCTCCTAGTAACACCACAAAACGTCATAAATTATGTGCGCCTTCGTACCTTTTTATTCTTTTAGCATCTATGTTTAACTATATTTATTTTACGTGCGCAATTCTTTTAACTAAAACTTGCAATTAACTCTTGCCGGACTGAAATATTCCTTTGTTTTGTCACAATATGTATGTATGTATGTATGTATGTATGTATGTATGTATGTATGTAGTATGTATGTATGTATGTATGTATGTATGTATGTATGTATGTATGTATGTGTGTATGTATGTATGTATGTATGTATGTATGTATGTATGTATGTATGTATGTATGTATGTATGTATGTATGTATGCATGCATGTATGCATGCATGCATGCATGCATGCATGCATGTATGCATGTATGCATGTATGCATGTATGCATGTATGCATAGTTGATTTTGTTCACTGTAATGTTCTTGCCACTGTTGTTATATGGATATCATATCATTGATAGACTGGTTCCCGTGCAAGCCAAACTGTGACTCTGGGTAAACCTGGTCTTCTAGGATCTGGAGTCTTCGAGGACAATTTTCGATAGTACTTTTGCAACAGTAGACAACAGTGATACCCCCTGTAGCTGCTGCAGTCAGTTTGATCACCCTTTTTCTTTTACATAGTTGTGGTGCTTCAATCGTTAGTTAACATTATTTCCTATTAGTAGTAACAGTGAGAATTACCTACCATCAAGGCGAACTCGTTTTGAGTTGTATGTTTTCTACTTTTAGCTAATTTTTCTCTGTGTGGAATATCATGAGCGTGATACATATTTTCTAGTACTTTAGTTATTATAAGCTAACATCGACTACAGATAAGCTACCATCAAAACAAGTACGCATTTAATGTACCGTAACTTGTGTTCCTTTTTTTAACCTTTTTTTTTTTTTAGACACTACTGAGTTTTTTGCAGGCAGACCGTGATGAAAGCCACATTCTGCATGATGATGATGCGTAGTCTACTCCACTATCATCTTTTTTACAGTTAAATGTTCCTAACGATAGATACAAAATAAAAATAGGTCAGCCCAACTTGATTAGTTGCTCTCTGTCATTATTTTATGGCGTCTGGTTTCTCTCAACATTTTAATGGGTTTAATTATTCCTGTTTAAGTATATGTGTGTGTATGTGTGTGTGTGTGTATATTTATTTATATTCTAATGCTTAACAATGTAATTTGTATTTTAAAAAGTCTGAATTCAATGTAAGTCGCATCTGTTATTCATATATTGTATTATCGTCTAATGTGTACATCTCATGTTTTTGATGCATGTTTACTAACTAGCATTATTTTATAACCTAAGCCAGGTAATTTAATTAGTTCACGATCAATAAATACGTTTTAGTGTACAGTTTCTGTTTTCTATTCTTGAGTCTTTTGTAAAATTCTACACAGACATCGCCAAATACCCATTAGATAAGTCTTACATGCATTATATTCTTACGGTTTCAGTAATAGTAGTCTTATTATCGTACACAACCAGACACTAGACAACAAGAGGAGTTAGATTGTGTACACAGATGAACCAAACAGTCTACTACCGCTTTTATTTAGTTAACCTTGAATACATTTGCTTACAGTTATCGAGCCACAAATGTATAGGGACTGAAAGTTAAACCATCAGACCGCAGATCGTGTGTTCTAATACCAAATCGAGGTTGAATTGTTTATTTCTTCTTTTGTCGCCTCACCAAGTTGTAGCTTGGTGTCGTGGTTTTCTATATTTGTCTTGCGCTTCTTAGGTGTTTGAGTGATGGATTTGTTCATCTTTTTGCAGGTTTCAGCTACATCATTTATCCATCTCTTTCTTATCCCCCCCCCCCCCTCTTTCCCTTTTTTACAGACATGGTTTTACTCCAACTTTCTCTCTAATGCTGCTATTCATAAGCATGTCCATTCTTGTCTCACTAGTGGCCTTGTGGAGACAGCGTTTTTCACACTTTTTTTCATTACTGGTCTTTTCCTTCACACAACCTGACTAAAATAATGGTCAGTTGCGTATCCTTTACAGGACGTTGCAGAACCAACCCCAACAACCCCTGGCAGTTGTGTGGTTTTTCTAGGCAAATTTACGTTCAGTAGTTTCCCATTGCTCTCTGGACGGTCGGCTTTCTTGATACCAATGTGTGTATGTGTGTGTATGTGTGTGTATGTATGTCGAAATCAACGCTAGGCGCATGGCCCGCAGCTGAGATCAAACCCGGCGTCCCGGCATTACGAAGCGTTCACATCGCCTTAGCCACAGAGCCGTCGACTAAAATAAGTACCCGGTAATACCCTGGAAAGTAATGGCGGCCGGTGTCATCTTGATCACAGTAGCCTCTATGTGCTGCCTAATCTATAGGTCTACACCATATTCAATGCACACCATTGTCGTTAAAATTATCACTGCCTTCATTTCATATCTGTTATTCTCATTTTTATTTACCACCAGATCAAAGACGCAGTGAGTTGCATGTTTGTCCCTATATCTACATATTGTCCTACATGTAGATCTTATTAGGTTGATTCATGTTTACAAGTTCACTAGAAAAGACTCAGATCAGGTGTCTATTTAAAAGTGGTAAGCATAGGTTCTGGAGGATATTCATCAATTTTAATCAGGATGCAACTGGTGCAATTAGCATGTCGACTCTTCGTTGGCTACTGCGGGCAATGGGGTCAGTTTTTGATTCATTCTTTCATTCATTCATATTTACAAATTCTTAAAAAGTCGATAAGTAAGAAACAAAAATTAAAGGACCGTTTTCTACGCCTTTAGGTGTAGAGGGCATATAGGGATAGACCTACATTTTTAGAGACCAACGGCACAAGATGGATGATGTGGTCAGCATCCCACTGGCCGCGTTTACTTCCCGGGGCTGCACCTGGTACCCATTCAAGGCTGGGTCGACCTGAGAGCCAAGGTCATTCATGAAAAAGTCCGGCTCCGCGAGGGAGGAAACCGACGACCTTCCGATCAGCGGCGAGCGTCTAGCCGCTCGGCCACGGCGACTCCCTATAAGTCGATAATCTGAGCAAAATTTGAAGTCAGACAACCTGTGTCTGTCTGCTTGTGGGATAAAATTTTTCTTTTTTTTTTTGAAGCACTACTCTGGCTGTTGCGAGGGTCCTAATATAATGCAACCTATAGATTGAACTGGGTTTCTAGGGCCTATTCCCGGGTGATCTTCATTCGAATAGTGGTACTTTGTGTCACCGGGTGTTTATTACTCGGTGTGATATCCTGGTGTGGTAAAATGCAGTCAGCAGTCAGACATTCATCCTGTTCAACTAGTACAAGTGTGTGTTTCGTGTGCCATTGCTGGTGTTCATCCATTAATATTGTACCTATATGTATAATCTCGTATCGTTACATGTTCTTAACGATAATTCAACTAAATTTACTCTGCATAAATGTCAACACAACCCGCACTTGTTGCTCTCGGCCATATTTTTATGGTAAATTTATATCTATCTACATTTGACGGGGCTTTTAATTTGATTGAAGACTTATTTATATCATCGACTCAATGTCCAGTAGTATGTGAGTTCTATCTGCACTGGCCTTCGTTAAAATAAAGATCATCTAATAAACGAAAAATGAATTTTTAACTATAAACGAAAACACATTTATGACTTATCACATATCCCTGTTCGGTCTGGTTAGTCGTATCATGCATTTTTTTTAACTTTATTGAATTATTGAATTTTTTTAAATTTTTTGAACTTTTTGAACTTTTTAAAATGTGTGAACTGTTAAAACTGTTTTTTTATTTTTTTTTTATTTTTGAACTTTTTAAGATGCCCACGCCTACTTTGAGGTAGTATAAATAAAATTATAATAAATGAAAACACTTATTGTGTGTCTATACTATACTATACGTATATTTTATATAGTGTGAATAGCTGTTGTAAATACATCTCTACCTGTCTCCATACGTAAATGTACAGCTATCTATCCATCTATATGTACATCCAACTATCCACCTATACATACGAAGAACCAAAATAAAGGGTAATTAAACAGGAACAATGCGGTAAAAGGAAATATGTTACCTGATACTATTTAGTAGTAGTAGTCCAATTTACTCCACTAGGACATCACACAAGCGATAAACACCCGATGACACAAAGTGTCATCATGTGGATGAGGATCACCCTTGGACAGGTCCCGGAAACCGCGTTCAGCCATTAGACCATATTTATGGCTTGGCTATATTGCAGCCCCTGGTAAGAGCCAGGTTAGGGCTTCAAAATAACGAAAAATTGCATCCCACAAAGATATGACTGGTTACTTCTTCTTCTTCTTCTTCGATCCTTCTGTCAGAAAACTTATATCAGGAGGCCGGTAGCCTTTATGAAAGCTATCGTGCAATCCATATCCTCTTGTGTACCATACAGTTTTGTCTTCATTGTGGTTGGAACAGGCCAGATTGCGTCTCTGTTGTCAGCATACAGTTGACAGTGTTGGAGCACATGCTTAGCATTTTCGGGTGCCACGCTGCAGGGACACGTCTCCGTATTTCCTACACCGAAAAATTTGAACATATGTTGGCGAAATCTGTTGTGCCCTGTCCTTAGTCTGAATATAATAGACTGTCTCTCTCTATAGAGGCGATGAAGTGAGTCTTGGGGAGAAAATCTGGTGTGGGTATCCAGCCACCTTTCTTGGATACTAGATTGTATTAGTGTTTTCATCTCTTGGTGGGTTAAGTCGCTATTTGGTTGTACCATGTCACTGCCGCTTCTGGCCAATCTGTCCGCTATTTCATTGCCTTCCAAGCCACAGTGACCTGGAATCCACTGCAGTACAGATTGTTCTACTGAAGAGCCTAAGTAAATCAGCTGTTGCGTCAAGTCTACAAACTGAGTGTCTTTTGGGTTAACAATTGCTTGTAGAACTGACATAGCATCAGTCAGAAAGACCACTCTGCTATATTTGCTGTGCTGTTGTCCATTCAGCAAAGAACGTGCCGTTAGAAGTGCTTCTGCCTCTGCTCTGTAATTTGAGGAATATGAACCTGTTGGTACAGCCAGGTTAATTTTTAAACCATTTGGGCATTCTATGTATATTCCTCCTCCTCCGTCTCTTACTGCTCTCTTGGCTGAACCATCTGTATACACTCGAATCCAACTCTGGTGTTGATAAAGTCTATTGATCTCTCCTTCTGTAGTTGATTTCATATCAGTGCTGCTCATTGATGATTTGGAGGAGACCCCTGTTACAGTGGTTCTGACTGTTGGTAGGCTATCCCTAAGCCAAGCGGGGCAGTCGTTGTAAGGTTTAAGTGGAACATTTGGTATTATGGGAGGGAGTTTAAGGACAGCGAGCTTGGCATTTGCGTTCTTAATAAAGCAAGTTCTCTTTAGTCTAGCCTTCTGGGGTTTCTGTTGTCGGCTGTACATGGGTTGTTCTTGAAAGTGGTGGTATTTGGAGAGCTGGGTGAGGATCTTTGTGTCTCTCCTATCTTCCAGATTATGGAGACCAGTAATTGTTTCCATATCTGATATGGGCGTGGAGCGCATTGCCCCTGTCATAATACGGAGAGCATGGTTTTGGATCTTTGAGACTTTCTGAAAATTTGATTTAGCTGCTGTGCCCCAAGCAGCTATTCCATATTCTAGTGTTGGCCTCACATAGCCTGTATAGGTCCTCTTAAGGACATTGAGGTTTGCCCCCCAGTCTGTTCCAGCTAACTTCCTCATCAGTTGTGTTCTCTTGAGTCCCTTGCTCTGTGTCTTTTCTATCTGTTTTCTCCATGTGAGTCTTGAGTCAAAGGTTACTCCTAAATATGACGGTGAGTCATCATGTATCAGTGCCTGGTTGCCATATCTAAGTGAAACTTTCTGGGGTTTGGTAGAGAGACTGAAAATGGTGTGTGTGGTTTTTGCCCCATTTACAGGCATGTACCAGCTATTGGACCACCTCTCTAGAGTTCCGAGGGATTCTTGAAGCCTTGTCTGTGCTTTTTCAGTGTCCTCCTCTGAACTCAGTAGCGCCAGATCATCGGCATACATAACGGGTTGAACTCCATTACAGAGGGTTGATTTTATGTCGTTAATGTAAACTAGGAAAAGAACTGGTTACTATTACCTGATAATATATCTAAGATAACCTTATATACACCATAAAAATAAACGCGCCATCTTGAACAAGTACTAAAAACCCAGAGCTGACACGAAACCACCAATGAGATATAGAAGCAGAAATCAACTTCTCTACACTAACCACCGCATCTGTAGCCATTAGGCTAGAGAAGAAAAAAACACGAGCCATCCACCACATACGAGCGAGCCACCGAAACAACGAGCCATCCCCCAAACCACCGAGCAAGCCACCAAACCGCTGATGAGATACTGAAGAAAAAAAACGAAAAAAAAAAATCAAAAAACAGGAGCTTCAACCAAAAACACTAGCCGACATCTGGCGGTGGCTCAGTTTTTCCTTTTTTGCAACCATTTATTCATTCGAACCATGAGGAGTATCCTCAAATGTGATTTAATCTCTGCACCTAACACTACTAAGGCTGCCACGGGTGCACTGGACATACGTTATATCATTAATGACATAAGGAATGCTTATCGCCAAGTTGATCACGACAACAAGCAGGATTTAGTGTCCTTGTCCAGGTTGGTAGCCACAGGGATGGAGCCTGCGACAGACATGAACATTTCAACAAGGGAACAAGTCGTGTGATTACTCAACACAGAACGATCGTTATCAATCATGTTACTCCTGCCGATCTAGTGAGGTGGAGATTAGAGCACCCATGGACTTGTCTAGAGTGCTATGACGGTAGTCCTCACTAATCATAGATTTAATATGCAACTCGTGTAAAATCTGACTTTTTAAAAATTGGTAATAACTGTCATTGTCCTCTCTTTTCCACCACAAGCGTGCGCTCTGTGTAAGTTGCATGTTTATCACTGTGTTGAGATATTGTCATGTGTGCAGGTTTTGCGTGGTTGATGCAGGTTTTTATTCCACACTAGACTTTAATCTAAAATAACATTGAAGTAAGATCGTGGTGAGCTGCAGTCAGGATTTGTTTCTTCTTTCTTCGTCGTATGCCTTCGATCACCCAGTGAAACATAGGCCCTCAACCAACTCACGCCAGGTCGTTAAATCCCCTGCTATTGCAAGCAGCTCACCCCATGTCGCTCTCGTCGTTCTAACTTCATTCTCTAACTCCATTTTCCGTGTATTGCTTGGCCCGCCCTTTTTTCGACTACTGTTTGGGTTCTTTCCAGAACAATTACAGTTATATTACAGTTATATTCTCTACGTGTGTCCTATCCAACAGTTATATTACAGTTATATTCTCTACGTGTGTCCTATCCAACATTTATATTACAGTTATATTCTCTACGTGTGTCCTATCCAACGTCAGTCTTCTCTTCATATCCTGGTCCACTGGAAAGTGTTTAGTTTCTTCCCAAAGCTCAACATTAGTGACTCTATCTTACCATGTAATTCCATCTATTCTACGCAGACACCAGTTAATAGAAGTTTGCAGTTTATTAATAACTGTTTTGATTGTTCTCCATATTTGCGCTCCATGAATCAGTGGAGATTTGACATTATAACGCGATAGTCTGCCATTACCGCTGTCTATAGAGCCGTTCTTGTCACAGTTTACCTATATTTCTGATCTCGGTTAAGTACATAGGTTAGGCAGTAATGGAACAGATGTTATTCTCGTAATATGCCAGGATCTAGTGGCTTAGTCGCTGCAAAAGCACTTCCTAATTCCGTGGTGCCGGCTTTTATCTCAGCGGCGAGCGATTTCACAACCTGCATTGGTTTCATCAGTGGTATCAAAAGCCGACCATTTAGAAAGCAGTGGCAAAGTACTGAACATAAAATTGCTTAATGAAATCACAGCTGCAATAAACGCTGTGGTTGGTTTTGCAACGTCCGAGGTAGGACACGTAGCTAACTTAATGTGTCAACAAAAGCTGATTTGCTCTTGGCTATATTGTGTTGACTCCTTGTTTTCATTTATTGTTGTATGAGTTTTAATCCCCATTCCTAGTAGTTATTTCTGTTACATTTTCCATGCGGGGCTGTCTTGTGCGGATACGTAAACGTTTTGTCATGTTTTGGCTGTGACATGCGTCAGTGGTTTGTATTTATTACAACAATTTTTTTCTAAGTTTGTAATTAACTGGTAATATCGTGTTGAAACATAGATGTTAATCTTTTTTTTTTTCTGTTATATTTGATTAGCGTCATGATTTAGTAGTTCGCCGAACCGATCTAGTTAAAAGTTTTACAATGGACCGAATAATTATTCTCTATTACTTGATTTTAATCTATAGTTTAACTTCCTCAAAGTTTTAAGATGGTGTCTAATTTGTTGGAAGTGCAGGGTACACCGCACCAAATAATGCATTGTCAATGAACAAACAAATGGATGTTATTATTTTATGTAATGAGAACAACAATGCATACATATCCGAGTCAGAAAGATGTTAACACACTTGCACAAAACGCCACCTTTTGAATGAGAATCGTCAGGGCACACGTCCTAGAGATCCCACTCAAACGTTAGGTTATGATTGAGCCACTGACAACAGCCGGGGTAGGACTTTAAAATAACAAAATGTGTCCCCCCCCCCCCCCCCCCCCGCTTGTATTGGGGCGGACTTGTTTTTCGTGTTCCTTATCGTTGTTGTTTGTTGTTCTTCAGTCACTGGTAATGATGACCAGTCCTTTCATCCAATGTGACTTGTTTTCTAAGTGCACAGATGGCTGATAAAACCCATTCTAGCAGTGCAAGTTCTTGAACAATGTGGACAAGGAATAGAAGCTGCATTCCTTAGGTGACTTGCTTCAGTATCTTTTCTGGCTTGTCTTTTCTGAATTGCTCCTGCAGTTCTAGCAGCTTTATAGGCCACAGCTCCTCGATTGAGAAAGGAGCGCCAGGATGAGCAGTCATATGCAGCGACTTTCCAGGTTTTAGGATCAATACATAACTCCTTTAGTGAGGGCTTTAGGTTGTTTCTTTTTCTTCTTTCGTTCGCATGAAATAAATTATCTATATCTGCAATGCTGTCTCTAGTATGAATTTCACTGTCTTTTGTAATTCACTAAGCGGCCCGTAAAATTTGACTTCCACAAGTGTCTCTTTTGGCCAAAGGTTTTGCCTGAAAGCGTTGAATCTGGGACAGTCTTGAAGGATGTGATCTGTTGTTTCAGGTGCCAGTCCACAAGTACACATGGCTGATTGGCGAATCTTAAATTTGTTGTACATGAGGCAGCAAAGTTGATTGTGCCCTGTTCTAAGGCGAAGGATAATGACTTGCTCTGGTCTGTTCGTAATATGGTAATCGTCTTGTGCCAGTTTCGGTGGCATTCTGATTGATTTGATCATTCTCTTCTTCTGTTGATAAGAGACTGGTGTGTCGGGTTGTTCTTCAGTTGCACCTTCCTTAACTAGTTTATCAGCTCTTTGCTTTCCGGGAACTCCTCAGTGGGAAGGTATTCACTGCATTACTAAATTACAACGGTTGCCTAGTTCGGATAATAGTGTCCGTATGCTTGGTAATTTTCCACACTGGGGTGACTAAAGTACCTCTTTTGCATCTGTCAGGAATACTACTGGTTGTGAAAAATACCCTGTATTTAGTACTTTCTCTACCGTTATCTTGATGGATTGAACTTCTGCATCATAGTTGTGACAGTGCTTTCCTGTTGGTATTTTGGCTGTATCCCTGGTATTATTAGGATGCTCAATGTACACTCCTGCACCTCCGTTTCTGACTGCGCTTTCTGCTGACCCATTTGTGTAAAGTTTAAGGCTATGATAAGGTCTGAGGGATGGATGAAAGGACTACTTGTGCAGTGATGTTGATTCAGGTGAGGACGAGTTGCACAATTCCTGGACCTCACTCTCTCGCCAAGCTCCCCCCCTATCTCTCTCTCTCTCTCTCTCTCTCTCTCTCTCTCTCTCTCTCTCTCTCTCTCTTACCAAGTCGGGCGGACTTATGTTTACCTGAGTGCAGTGTTTTCTGATGATCACGTTTAGTTTTATTAATGTCAGGCGGGCAACACTTGGTGACATAATCAAACGATATTTTAGTGTTTTTAGTCAGTTTACATTTAGGATATATTTTAACAGTTATCCTTGTAATTTTTTTTTTAAAATTAATAACAGCAGGCATTTAATGTAAGTGGCATGTTCTGACATCTTTATCTAATCATTATTATCTTCCTCTCATGTAGACGATGCCTATTCCCTATCCAGAAAAGTTGTTAACTTAAGCTAAAGTTGAAGTCTGATTAAATATCTTTGTGAATACGATGTGATTAGTCTGCCATTTTTGTTGTCTTTTCTTGTTGTCTTAACCTGTGTCTACCTCTGTTTATTATGTTTATATCTTGATATGTTGATAAAGATATCTCAACATGTGTTTTTCTCATATAATGTTGAAACGATCTCGATCATTTTTATAGCGCTGTGTTTATATAGATAGGAAACAAGTTTCAGCATCTTTGCTGCTTGGTAGTTATTTCTTTCAACTGTTTTAGGTATCAACTGCCTGTCTGTCACAAGACGGTTATGTAACGTGTCTTAATTAGGGTTACCCCTAATTGTACAAGACACTCTGAAATGGAAAAACATATGTGCTGGCGGCTCGTATCGATATAGGCGGCCAACCCGTAGCGCCAACAATCATCCAACACCACTTCAGGGATAACGTAGCTCTAATTGTCGGCAACCGGAGAATTTCCAGGGCACAACTTGTCTGGACGTCTTAAATACTTGATTACATTAGTTTACGTGATCTTGAAAATGCCTAAAATGAAGGTAGATAAGATATTTTGATATCTGCGCTTATTCAGAAGGGAGTTTGTGTCTGTAGCTGGTGAATGGATAGCAGCTGTCCTGCATTCACGCACGGTTGCCCTTCGTCTAGGTCCCTGGACCTCAGAACCATGTAATATCATCCCAGGACTGACCCAGGGTTTTGCAAATTCATCAGTGCTCTTCAATGTGTATAAAAGAAAGATTGCAGAGCTTGAAGCACAATCTGTTTAAGGGATATTGACAAGTGCAGAAGCTATTCTTGTATGTTGGTACAAGAGTGATAGGAAACAAACAGCCCAAGAGTTACAGGCAACTGTGGTGAATGTGATTGACTGGTGTGCATAGATGGGTGCTGTCATCAACTCGGAAATGGCAGTTTTGGTGCTCTTTAGGTATTTAAATTATAAAAGCTAATGTTCCAAACCTCAAAATTAATGACACACAAAGAGAAAGCAAACCGGGTATCATTGTCAGTAGAAGCCTGTCCTTAAGGGATCATGTGGAGGCAGTTGCGGTTAAATGCCAAAACAACTCAATATCCTCAGAATTATAATATGGAACGAAGAATGCTGTTCACAGTGTTCCAGCATGTGATCCTATCAGAAACAGATGATCGACTTTGAATTCTTTGAATTCAAAGAATCATCTTATGAAACTAGAACGCATACAGAATGAAGTTATGCTGGTAATTCTGGAATATAAAAGAGTTACACCGGCAGTATGTATCTGATATATAATTGAACTGTTTACTATTGCAAATAGGCTCAACGTCCTGCACGCAAAGTCATATCTCAGAGTAGCTGGCGACAAGAAGCACCTCCTGCATGAAGCACAGGGTAAAATTAAGAGTCATATACTGAAAAAAAGGAAGGTCTTGACTTGGATGGCGCAGGCTGAAGACACAACTAGACATTTGTGCAGGCTTGATACATTTGGGCGAGGGGATGAGTGGCTCAAAGTGTCTGAGAAAGTATCAGTGATGTAAATGGTTCTATTCACTTTAAGTCGTGAGTGCACGTACTGGCCATCTGGTGGCGCAGAATCAGAGGTTCAAAATGTATATAATGTCATAAAAGGTTTTACAAAGTTATTGTGTCTAACTAACGTCGTCCCCATGTAGGACGCAATTTTCCATTACTTTGAAGCCTCACCCTAGCTTTTGCCGGGGGCCGCAATATAGACTGAAGACTGAACGCGTTTTCTGGGACCTCCCCACTGGTGATCCTCATCCCCATGGTGGAACTTTGTGTTACCGGGTTTTTATCGCTCTGTGTGATGTCCTGCTAGGGTAAAATTTACTTACCCGCGTACTTTACAAAAAGTAACAAGAAACATAAGACCCATACTGTTATTGCATCATAACTAATAAAAGCAAAAATTTAAGGAAAGATATCCAAAATGATAATATTTATGTGGAACTGCAACAACGAATGTAAAAAAAAAAAAAAAATAGACACACACACTTACGGTGTCCGTGTTTCACTTAATAAGTGTTACTGTTAGTAATCCATGGCAAAAAAAAAATAATATAGTCATGACGGTAATAAGCGTGTTAACATTAGTAGTCGAAAACAGTTTGCTTTGATGTGACTCAAATAAATTGGAATATGCAGTGAATTTAGCGTTGTTGTGTGTAATATTCATTCTCACCAGGCTAAAGAGGTAAGTTTAATATTCTGTTAGTTCTGTCTAGTTACTAAACTATTATCTACGTTCGGCCACATGGATAAATACGATATGCAACATAATTTACCAGACACACAGAAGAGCTGTCCTGGACGCAGGAGTAACAGTTGAAGAAGTAGCTCCTATTTTTTTTTTCCACTCGCTGAGCCTTTTTTTCAGAAAACAATTCTATTTGGCAATCGCGCAGACTTTCCGTGTGCATGTTATATAATCCATTGGCGTTTTGAAATAATAATACGGAACTGAGAAATACGAGATAGATAGTGAGGAAATATCGGGTATTCAGACATCTAAACAACTGAGCAATTATCCGTGCAGTGCAGTGAGATTATATATATATTTTTTTTCAGATCTTAAAATTTACTAAACCAGTCAGTTAATTTTCACCTACCACCTATGCTGATATTTCCAAAACCTTTATAGCGGCAACAGAGTGACTAAGAATTTACTGCTACGGGAAGCGAATTTGAACTGGGACAGCATCTGTTCACAAAACAATTTCTAGTTTTCTTATTTTTAGTATTTTCTAATATTTAATTTTATTCGCATTCGATTTTTTTTTCCGGAACGGCCACAGAGCCATTGGGACGTGAAGGCGGAATCCTCTGGACTCTCAGGACGAAAGCTGGGAGCAACCACTGTTTTTTTTAAACATATTTTTAGATTAATTTTTACTCATTTTTTAATGTTCCGGCAAACACTTGAACAGGTTTCAGTTCCAACATATCCACACGTATTTATCGACAAATCTCCGTCAGAGACATCTAAATGTTAAATGGCACCAAGCAAAAGACGCTAAAAAGCAATTATGGCAATATGTACCAAAGTGTATTAACAAACAGGACTATTATTTGTCAATTTAAAATATAAAAAGGCATGCAGATGTAAGTGCCTTGTCCAAGCAGGTCACAATGGAGTATTTCACTGTTTATTCAGCAGCGCATGTGGCATTTGCTATTCAAAGTTAATATGCAATGTTTTATTGAAATAGGGTTTCAGTATTTAAATGAATTTGGTGAGGTGCCAACAATATTGGCTGTGCGTGATGTCACTCTTATCCTGTCAGATGAGTTCCACTGTTGTTATCTCATAATTTAAAAAAAGAAAAACAAATCATGGAGTTCATCGTTTGTCATTTTCCATCCACCTCTCAAGTTCATTTCACGTGAATATCATTTATAAACTGTAAAGAGTCATGTCAATGGTGTCATTAAAATTTTTACTATTTACTAGCCGCCAACGGTAAGTTGCATGTTCCCAAACGCTTTGCCAAGTAACTGTCCTGAGTCCAGTTTTTTTTTTTTTTTTTTTTGTATGGTCTGGGTTCTAATATATATTTACCATTAAACTTGGAGGTAGCAAAACAGTTTTTATCATTCAACCAGAAGAGCCATGTTGGATACAGTACTTGTTCACTTAGATCAGGGGTCTCAAACCTAAGAAAAAAAGAGAGGGCGGGGGCAAGGGGAGTGGTGGGGGGGGGGGGGCAGCGGCTTCCTAAGTAGTTTCAAGTGGGCGCAAGCAAATGTGATACTCTGTATGCTGGTAATTGAAACTAAAGGACGTGACCTTGTATTTTACATTTTTTGACACCGATTTAGGTGGTTGTTGTTGCTGTGTGTTGGCAATATTTTTTTTAATATTTTTTTTGATTTTTTTTTAATTAGGTGTGGGGGAGGGAGGGGGGGGGGGACCTGCTAAATGTGGAAAACCACTGCCGAAGAAAAATATAGGGGTCAACAATTGAAAAGGTGTGTGTGCAGGCTTGAAAATATTCACCGAGGACAGGAATGGGTCAACGTATCCTGTTAACAGTCAGACCTGTTTAGTTTTCTTAACCACATTGAACCGGGAATGCATGCGCTGACCAGCGGACGCTGCAGAAAAAAAGAATTTCAATAGATAATTCTGGATAATTCCCGCCAAGGGGATGTTATTATCTATACAAATGGCTAAGAGCTGAGTGGCAGAATTGGCGCATAGGGATCCACATGAAAATTAAATAGACGTCGCTTAATGCAAAAAAAGCTGGTATGATACGTCACTATCTGGTTCGAGAATGTAGGTGGAGGCAGTTACTGTATCCCCCTGCTATCCTCAGAACAACTGCATCCACATGATGTGGTGGTAACTGACTCACAGAGCATGTCGCGAAATGTTGTGACATGTATACTCCATACAATTTAGAAAGCAGTGGTTCGGAGTAGATAGCACCTTGTAGATATTTGTTGTGTGTCCAGGAAATGTAAGCGTAATGGCAAATAAACACGCAGATACATTGGTTGTTCTGCACCATTTGATCATAAATTAATACATAAGTAGGTAGAAGCAGCACACATATAATATTACGGCCCTAACAGAAAGGTTTTAAAACTAGTGACCAGAGGATTTGGCTGACTCTCAGCACTCTAGGTCAAGGTCAGCGGGACGTAGACTCAGACAGTTCCTGGTACCATAGAAATCGGAACTAATCTTATATAGTTGGACATCGAAACCATGTTAAAACATATGGGAGTAACTTGACAGCAACGTAATGAGCCACTTTTTTTTCAAATTAATTATATGTGCGTGTGTGGGTGGGGGAAGGGGGGCGCGCTTGTGGGTTTCCATATTTATTTTTAGTAGAATGTTGCCTATACTGTAAATATTATCACCAGCTTTTTTTTAAAGCTCTGACACATGTTTATGGCGTCGTTTGCGATATGGGAGACATGCTTGTGTGTGTGTGTGTGTGTGTTTGTGTGTCCCTGGAAGGGTGTGGCTATATCTGTGTCATATATATATTCATACCACCTGTCTTCTGTTGCGCCGAATGTTGGGCGGCGTATACTAATCCAACATCCCATATTGTGCCAACGGCTTCGGGCGGAAGAGCGCATTGGGGAGGATACTAGCCTTATCCCAGGAAGAGGAAATGCAAACTGAAAACTTTATGTTATGGCAGCGCAGACCAGGCACTTCGCCTTGGCTGGCAGCTGTTCTAGGAGGGAAGCTCTGACAGGCGGATAGATAGAGCACTGCTCTTCTGGTCCGGCCGCTTCTGCAACCTGCCTCGCTCCAAACCTACTGGTTTTACCTTTCCTTTGGAGTAAGCAAGGCAGGTCGAGGGATCATTACGCATGGGCAACATACGATCTCTACAATACTGCGCAGGTTTTGGGCTATGGAGAGGAGAAACTTTATCCCTGGTCTTAATCGGTCTCGGAAACAAATCGAGAGGCAACAGCTAAGGGTTATAAGTACTTGTCAGTTGGCGTAGACAGGGGCGCCACGTGTTGCCTCTGACGGTGGGAGACATTTTCGAATGTCACTGATCAACTACCGCTCACCTCAAGCTGGGCAGCCCCAACCAAATAAGATGCTGGTCCGCCACAGCTTGTATGCTTCAATGGGTGTTTGGAGCTAGGACAAAATCCGAACTGCAGGCTGTACAACCCCTGCACTAGGCAATAGAAAGAAACATAACCCCAAGCTCGACTTGGTTCTTGGAACGTGAGCACCATGTGTCCAGGGTTTTCCACTGACCTGGATGTGAGAAAAACGCCTATCATTGATGCAGAACTCTACAAATTTGGCATAGATATTGCGGGCCTACATGAAACCTGTCTGCCAGAGGATGGGTCTATTAGAGAAAATACCTATATATTTTTCTGGAAAGGCAGAGGCCAGAAAGAAATCTGGATGTATGGAGGGGAATTTGCAGTAAAGAATGCACTGTTAGAATCAGTTGAGAGTCCAACTGAAGGAATTGACAGAATATTATTCCTACGATTGTCTAACTCAAGAGCTTTTATTACCCATGTTACTGCATATACATCCACTCTAACGTCAACAGAGGACGCAAAGGATTATTTTTATGAAGAACTTGATAACGCAGTAAAATCAATTTCTAAATCTGACAGCATCTATATACTTGGTGATTTTAATGCTCGCGTAGGGTCAGACTCAAACTCATTGCCAGTTTGTCTTAGCAAATATAATGTTGGCCACATGAATGAAAATGGGCAGAGACTGCTGGAATTCGGCACTAGAAGTGACTTGTGCATCACGAACTTTTTTTTTTTAGAACTAAAGACCGCCATAAGGTGTCATGGAAACATACAAGATCTGGCCACTGGCACCAGCTGGACTTTATTCTCACAAGGAGGCAGCACTTGAACTGTTTATCACTCACTCGCAGCTACCATAGTGCTGACTGTGATACTGACTATTCCCTAGTTGCTGCAAGAGTTTGGATGAAA
Organism: Candidula unifasciata; assembly: GCA_905116865.2. Taxonomy (NCBI): domain Eukaryota; kingdom Metazoa; phylum Mollusca; class Gastropoda; order Stylommatophora; family Geomitridae; genus Candidula; species Candidula unifasciata. The sequence goes on from CAJHNH020004560.1 coordinate 22,700, forward strand.
CCAAAGAGTATAACTACAGCAAGCTTAAAATGGGGTGAAATTACGGAGACTGTTTACTAAACAGCTGTATCAGTCTATGGGATTATAGAAAATAGAAGTAAGCACTGGTTTGAAGCAAATAGCCAGACACTCCAACATTTAACTGACAGCATAAAGGCAGTACTCCTCAGAAACAAGGAAAGAACAACAAGGAATAATCTCACTGAATTAAGAGAAGCTAGAAATTATTTGCAAAAGATATCTAAGCAGTGTGCCAACAACTACTGGATCCAGTTATGAGCAAGCATTCAAAATGCTAGCAGTGGTGGTAATGTTAGAGGCATGTATGAGGGAATCAAGAAAGCTATCGATCCTACAATTAAAAAAAAAGTGCACCACTAAAGAATTTGAATGGGGAAATTATTAATGACAAGAAGAAGCAGCTAGATAGATGGGTGGAACATTATCTGGAGCTTTATTTAGTTGATACTAAACTAGCAGATGGTGCTCTTAATGCCATTGAGACGTTACCAACTCTTGACTATCTGGACACATTTCCAACAGTTGTAGAAGCTGGGAATGCTATTGATGAATTGGCTTCAGGGAAAGCCCCAGGCAGAGATGGAATTCCTATTGAAATCATCAGGAGTGGGAAAGACATTCTAGCCCCACACATTCATTAGCTAATAACACTCTGCTGGCAAGAGGTAGAGGTTCCGCAAGATTTCAAAGATGCAAACATTATAACTATGTACAAGAACAAGGATGATCGGAGTGACTGCAATAACTACAGGAGAATATCACTGATTTGTACTGTTGGACAAGTGCTTGCGAGAATTGTTCCGCGAAGACTCCAGATCTTGGGAGATCGCGTTTACCCAGTCCCAATGTGGCTTTCGTGGGAACCGATCTACCACTGATATGATATTTTCATTACGACAGTTGCAGGAAAAATGCCACGAAACAAATCAACCAATGTATGCTGCTTTTATTGATCTTACCAAAGCATTTGATTTAGTTAGTCGAAAACGTCTGTTCAACGCACTGAAGAAGATTGGGTGTCCACCTACTCTACTGAGCATTATTGAGTCGTTCCACACAGGTATGAAAAGTACAATCAACTTTGATGGTGTAACATTGAATGAGTTTGTAATCAAAAATGGAGTGAAGAAGGGGTGTGTACTTGCTCCTACCCTCTTTGGAATATACTTTTCACTTCTTTTGACGCATGCCTTTCGAAATCAGGAGGGTGGTATTTTCCTTCACTCTCGATCTCACGGCAGGCTTCACAATGCTCGCAGGCTGAAGGCCAAAACCAGAATAAGAAAGGTACTTGTAAGGGAGCTGCTGTTTGCAGATGATGCTGCACAAACCACCCACTCAGATGAGGAGCTGCAATGTTTACTATCTACCTTTTCTGATGCGTGCTGTGAACTTGGACTAACAGTCAGCACACAAAAAAAAAAAAGACAGTTATAATGCAAGGTGTCAATGACAGACCTACAATCTACATTGACGGTGAAGAGCTTGAGGCAGTAGACCATTTTGCCTATCTGAATTTTACAGGGAATAGTAAACTATCCCTGGACCAAGAAATCAACATCGGGATAGGCAAGGCAGCAACAACAATGAGCAGATTGACAAAGAGAGTTTGGGAGAACAGAAAGCTCACAATTAAAAAAACTTGTCTATCGGGATTGTGTTCTCAGCACTCTGCATTTTGGCAGTGAAACTCGGTCAACCTATTTGCAACAGGAGAGACGTAGCTTTTACATGCGATGCCTAAAAAGAATACTTGGCATTAAGTGGCAGGACAAACATCCAAGATTACAAACACTGAGGTACTGGAAAGAGCAGGTACTACAAGTCTTCTCAAAGCTCAGTCTACGAAGGCTCAGGTGGCTGGCTAACACCTGGAGAATGGAGGATGCCAAAGTCCCTAAGGACATCCTTTATGATGAATTAAAGACAGGAAGAGGATGTCGAGGTCGACCTCTACTACTTAATACAGATGTGTGGAAGCGGCACATGAATGATACAGGTATTGAGGCGGACTCATGGGAACAAAATGCCATGGACCGTGTTGTGTGGAAAGGGCATATCAGGAGGGGAATGAGACTGAAGGAATAAATTATTGCAGAAAGGATGAGAGCTGAGCGTCAGAAAAGAAACGGATTAAACACAAATTTTGACAAGAATGGTCCTGAAATCCCATGCTATCATTGTGGAAGAATTTTCTTGACATGGGCGGGTCTTGCTAGTCATACTCGCCATCGCCATGGGCTGTGAGTCTCATGCCTCCTGATAGTGCAATAAACACTATCGTCTGGAAAGACGGAAAGGTGCCAATGATATATATATATATATATATATATATATATATATATATATATATATATATATATATATATATAATTACGAAGACCATCTTATTGTCACCTAATGCTGGTGTCACGTGTCTGTGTCAGGGCATTGTCTAATGAACCAAAAGACACTCTGAAGTTTGCCCTACTACTTTAAGCCCCCAGACTAGACAGTAATTCTACGCTAGTCAAATTAACACATTATAACATGAAATATAACAATACAACAGATACTCAGGACAACATAGGAACTGTGAAAGATGGGCACTGAGCATAAAATTAGAAAAAAAAAAACATATTGTAATCAATGAAAATATATCAGCAAAATCAATCAAACCAGCTAAGTAAGAAAATAAAATGCTACTCCAGATTGTCCATATTAACAGCCATAATCAGCACTGCCAACTCGTGGGCTTATGAACTTATGGAACTGACACACCGGTTTAGTGTTGACTTCAGGTACTGGCCTACTCCCCTTATCTTTCCAGGATGTCCAGTTTGGTTGAGTTGAGGCTTTCTCCCTCATCTGGCAGTGCATGCTTGAAGTCCTGTGAATTCTATCATGATTCCCATATGTTAGTCACTAGGATAAACATAACTTTGACTGTCTTTTATACGACACAAAGGCGTTGAGAATATTCAATGTTATCTCACAGAATATGGGTTCGTGACAAACTTAAAGTTAAAGATTACTTGATGCCACCCTCTGGTTGTGGCAGTTGTTGCGATCCCTCACACAAAAATCTTCTAGGTTTAAGTTACACTGATGATGCACCTCACAGAACACCGACAGTTGTCGGCTTTGGAACTACTGACATAGTGCTTGGACACAAATGAATTGTTTGCTGAGGTTTCGCCACCCCGTAAGCTGGCTGTAAATTAACTGGATAGTGCTAGGATACTGATCGTTGCATTGGCACCAAGATATTACTAACTTCTTGTGACAAAGAGGAAAACCAGAGTTAGCAATTACATAGCATTATACCATATTCATCACGAATACAGGAATATAGATGTATGAAAGGCGAACGAGCCACATAAAGACGATACAGCTATCAAACTTTCTCGCCGCCGTTTCATGTTGACATTTTTGGGAAGGACGGACGGGACGTCATTAAAGCTAGTATTATCCCAGCTGACCAGTTATTTACAGATATTTCACATAGTTAGCGTGTGCATATATCAATCAAATGTGAACAGTCATATTATAAAATGAATACACAATGCCCAAGCTGTGTGTAACACATTGAATGAGTACGAGGAGAGGATATTCATCGGCTTGAAGGGGAAAGCTCTAGTTACGCGCCCTCCTGCCCGTTTGACAGCCAGGACCCGTTGCTTCACATAGTCACCGCTGTGCTTCACTCAGCAGCAGGGTCGCATGCATGGTACTAATGATATAAAATGTACTTACCCATGCTTATGGTCATTCCCGTGTGAATCGGTGATTGAAAAGGAGTTAAGCATATAGACAAAAAGGCAACAAGCCCGTCTGTTAACTCTGGAAGCTCAGTCAAGAATAGTTCAAACTAATCGGGTCTCTAGTTAGAGGCGGGAGGGGATTCATCCGGGTCCAAAGCGGTAGTTAGGCCAATTGAATGTTACTTCACTATCAATTGATCTCCCACCTATACGACTGCATTTTAATGTATGTCATTCCTAAGATAAATTAGAAGTATTGAGTACTTAACCCGTCATCTTGACCCATACGTGCAGCAGAAGGACTATTTACCTATTGAGAAGTCCAAGATTTGAAAGTGTCTCATGTACAAGATGTACGGTGACAAGATGTGGGCAGGTCCATGACCATAAGGGTGTGGGCTGTCATGCGAAGCTTATACATCGTAGTTCAATAGTGCTAACTGAAAATCGTTCAACCCCTTTCCCCTCCTCTATCTCAAATAGGCACATCGGGCGCCGCGTTAGCGCAGTCGATAAGAGGTTCGCTTTCAAATCCAGTTGCGACTCGCTGCAGCCACGGTCGGTGTTCGAAACCGGGCTGTTCCAGGGGTTTACCCAGCCTCTAGGAACTGGGTACCAGTTTTGACACTCTGGGGTTAATGGAGGAAAGTCGCTGTAGCTACAGAGTTATGTGCGAACGGCGACACAGGCGGACAATACTTATCAGCTGTCCGTACTAGTGGCATAGCACTAATGGTATATAACGGTGTGCAGTGACGCTGGTTCACATCTCCCGACTTTATCTTTTAATTACGCACATCATTTTTATAGAGCGCCATACAAGTTGATATAATATAGTGTACCTGGCAGCAAAAACAACAACAACAACAATGAAAAAAAGTAAAGGAAATTTTTTCACGCCTTCAGGCTTACAGAGCATATCGGATTAGAGCTCTATTGTATTGACCGATCCTCACTCGGTGGGTGATATGTTCAATATCACACTGGTCGCCTTTACTTTCTAGCACTTTACCTGTTACCCGTTTGAAGCTGGAAGCCGTGGTCATTTTTGAAAACAGTTCCGATTACACCAGGTCATGAACACACGACCTTAGTGAGCGTCTTAAAGCTGCACCACGGGATCTCGCTAGTAAAGTTGAATAGTCAAATATTAAGCATAGCAAAAACAAAAAAAAATTGATATTACCCCGCAGCAATTACAATTTGTCTAACTTTTGTCCAAATTTTAGACAGTATGTCTGAAAGAGAATGACATTTGAGAACAAATTAGAAGAACAAAAAAATCATTGTTTCCTCACATTAATTTGTAAACGGTACACTGGTTAGACCAATTCAAAAGATAGATAGATTTGAGAATCATATTTAAACTATTATGGTAAAAGTAATTGCTTGAGGAGTCGATAACCTGACCTGATCTGTGATTTTTGTGATAATGTGGAGATGACGAAACATGTCAGTCGACAATTATCAACATAGCACATGATATGATGACGATGTCGATGATGACGAATTTGAATAAATTTAAAGCTTGAAATAGTTATATAAATAATTTAAATGTAACGTGTTCTCTTAAAAGATAGCCCAGGTAAGTTGTATGTTCTCGCTGTTCTAACTAATGGTTATCAACTAGCTAAATATATATATATATATATTATATTGCAAAAGTGCTCATTTAGTTTTTTTTTTTTTTTTTTTTTTTTTTTTTTTTTTAAATGAAAAAGATGACACGTATTCTTTGAAGATGTGCTTCATTTTATTGTTAAAATATGGCACCTAAAGGCCTATTAATTATTGATATTTTTCATTATTCAAACGCAGATTGTAGTCAAATTTTAAATACATAGTAAACAAATAATATGAAACTGTGGATGGTGATAAAAGCGTTATGTTATTAAATTATTGTGATGTCAGTGTCAACAAGTAGCTATTCTTGTTGCAAAAATACACATGGAATGGCTAGGAACATTAACATGCGTTTAAAGAAAAGGACCACATAAGATCTAGTCTGGAATAAATTTGTTACCAGTGTAGAGCATTGATGCTTACTACCGGTAGTAAGCCGAACAGGTGCTTGTAAAGAAGTGGGGTCCAGAAAGAGAGTGATTTCCCTTGCCCTTCATATCTCGTAGTGTCACAGGGCCTTTCCTATGTTGAGGGTGTGTCACGCTTAGTGACAGGCCAACAACGGCGACCTTTTTTACTCGTTGTTATCAGCGGGGTCGCTAATATATTCTAACAGTTGAACGGAGTTTCTAGGACCTCTCCAAGGGTGATTCTCATCCGAATGGTGGAACTTTGTGTCAACTGGTGTTTATCGCTCAGTGTGATGTCCTGGCGGGGTTGTTAAAAAAACAAACACTTAGCTAAGAGAAGTGAAAAAAAAAAAAAGAATGCAATAAGGATGCTTTTTTAAACATTTAGTTGATCTTTATCTTTAGGCGGACACCAGGCCTCGAGAACACGCAGCCCCCACCCCCTTTCCCTGGCAAAGAGACAAACAGTAGAATAGGATTGTTGACTAAAATAGTAAGTTTTATTGCTTATAACTTTCACATTCATTTTTACCAGGCAACAGATAATGTAAGTTTCTTTGGTTTTTTAAACTCGTATGTTTAAAAAAAAAGAATGTTTCGTGCTGTGTATTGTTTATTATATATTACGTAGCAATTACGTTATGTTTTTTAAATCTGGAATAAAAGGACAGACGATCAGGTATACGATTGGCGAATTAGTACCTAATAAATCATTATTTGCTTATATCATAATTATTTATAGATTCTCCACTTGGATATGAAATAGTGCAGGCACTTTCAGCTTCATTCCAACAACAATATGCCAATTGTTCCATATTTTCTGGCGCCAGTAAATTTAAAGCATTAAGTAAACTCTTGAAATGGGACAACTCCTCCATGGACGCCCTTGCCTCTGGCTTAGACCTTGTGAACAATCTGCATAATTTCCAGGACCGGGTTCAATTTAGGCTGCTGTCATCTGGCTGCTGTCCATCTGGCTGCTGTCCATCTGGCTGCTGTCCATCTGGCTGCTGGACGCCAGTTGTTCGGATTCAACAGTAACAAGAGATCGCATCCTTCAGACGCAAGGCAAAGATTAAACGTAAAGGTAACGGCGAGAGGATCGACTTTATTGCACCGGGTTTTATTTCATATGTCGCAGTCTCTCTAAGCAGAGCAGCTAGCTGCCCGCCGAGAGCGTCGCACAGAGCACGACCTACGTAGCTCCGGCTACGATTTCCAGGGATCCAAATACCGAGCGTAAAAATTGCCCCCCCCCCCCCCCAAAAAAAAAAAAATCACAAACAACAAGAGACAAAAATTATTATGTCTTTTTCTGTCATTTCCTGTAATGGATGCGCAACAAATTTTACTAAAGAGTTGTCTTATTTTAGGAAGACAGACTCATATAATCTTTTAAGATGGCTGGCTTGATAAACTTTGTTATTTTAATTCTTTAATAACTTATAACAATGTCACATAATTCATTACTTACTTCCCATACACTTGACTGTTGTCTATGGTTTGATGGAATGATATTTACTGTAATGTCAAAGACCACATCCCCAATAATCTTATTTTTCCGTGAACAATGCAATTCCGAAACCTTAGCTAGGCAGCAATGAACAACGTTATATTTGTATAAAGTTTAAACATGTGATTTGCTTTGTTTTTGTTGCTATCAGTGTGTGCTATTATGACTAAAATTAGTTTAAAAAAAAAAAAGATTATTTAAGCATTGTTGACTCTTTCTGTTCCTTCTCTTACCGAACATTCCAGTGTATAGCAACAATGATGTGTGTTATTGTCTGATTTGTTTTTTACGTAAACAGAGATCTAAGAAGGATATGACAGAGCTTGTGGTTGATGGGCATAATATAAAAAACCCACATTACGTTGATGATACTACAGTGGACCTCTCTTAACGAGCATAATTCGTTCCAGAATCATACTCTTTAAGCGAAACATTCGTTATGCGAAGCAATTTTTCCCATTTAAATAAATGTAAAATACGATAATGCGTTCCATGTCGAAAAAAAAATACTCTGCTATGTATAAGTTATATTATAACATTTATTTAAAGAAAATTATATACATAATTAAGGAGAGTTAATCATCTTCATCTTTTCTTCATACGCGGAAAGAAACCACATGGAATCCGAATTCGATTTGAAAAAAAAAAAAAAAGTCGAAATAATTATGATGCATAGCTAATTTTTTTTTTTTTACTATAAAGATGCCCAGAGACGTTTTTTTTTTTTTTTTTTTTGTCGACGCTTCAAAATATGGCGAAAATGCGACACAGCATGTAATTAAATTTGTGGCGCACATAGCCACTTCCTTATTAGGGTGATGCTTCTCAATGTGAGAAGCAACAGTTTCCCATGTTTTCAGCATTTTTCTTATTTTGTCAGAAGATTGTTGCTCTTCTGTTACCTTCTTCTCCCCCTCCTCCTCTTACAAACTTTCGTTCAAAACTGCTTGCTGTGAAACACAATGCAACTCCATAAGCTCTTCAATGGTCAGCTCTTGGCTGTGCTCTTTCAAAAGTTTTTCGATATCACTGTTATCCACTTACAATCCCATGATAGTGGCCAAAGACACAATCTCGTTGACTTCAGCTTCAACGAGTACTGTCTCAAACCCCTCAAAGTCACAAATCGACAACACTCTCTGGCCAAAGCTTCCTACAAGAAGTTAGGGTTCTCTTGGTAACCACTTCCCCCGCCTTGTCGGTCCTCTTGAGGCAGGCAACGATGTGGAAGTCATTTTTTCCAAAACTCTTTTAGAGGTAGTTTGGTCCATTCAGTCACCTGAAAACAATGCTTAAAGAGTGCTTTAATGTAGAGCTTCTTAAAGTTAGAAATAACTTGCTGGTCCATGGGCTGGAGTAACGGAGTGGTGTTGGGAGGCAGAAACTGGATATTAATTAACTTAAGTTCATCAGGGAGGTCATCTTGTAGGCTTGGAGGATTCATGTACATATATCAAAATATAACACAAGTTTAAGAAAATGTGTGATTGAAAGCCACATCGCTAGTGGAACTGATGTAACATGCTCAAATCCGAGACTTCCAATCTCCTCGCCACTCATTATGCCAAACGTCGCTCGTTAAGCGAGTCATTCTTTTACAATTTGTTTTGCTCTTTATGCGAATTACTCGTTTTGAGAGGTGCTCGTTAAGCGAGGTTCCATTGTACTTTACAGAAAGAACTACCCAAACAGACAGATAGGGTTTTGGTAGAAAATGAAACAAATGGGTCCCAGCTTAAATAATGGAAAGACAGAAGTAACGGTATTATCAAAGACGACAGTAGTGTCTAAGTGTATACCGAAATAATGTTTAAATGTTATTTAAAAACATGTACGTTTATTGAAGAATCTATGCACACATATAACACCCAGATAAAGAGCAGAATAGGTGAGGCCAAAACTGTATTTCATAAAAATGAAGAACACAGTGTGTAATCAATCAGTGTCAACGGAGATGAAGACCAAAATTATTTTTGTATTCGCTACACAGCCAGTATTACCATACCATCTCTAATCTTGGACAAGCATTAAAACAGACCATCCAATGTTTTGATGAAGAATTTGTGAAATCTCTGCACAAGCGAACGAATAAACACAATTTATTTTTAAATTTTCTTTATTTGTGCACGCAAGCCCGTCTTACATTCGTCCCTTCTAAACACACATCTTTCACACATCGATTGTATTCTACCAATATAAGATGAATTGTTCATATAACGATATGCACAATATGATTAACAAGAGGAAAGCTCAAAAGCGTGGATGATAAAATGCATGGGCACTAACACCCACCAATACCCACACATACACACACATATATAAACCACTCATGCAGTCAGTCACTCACTACTCACTTACACGTACTAGTAAATAAACATACACACAAATATATAAACCACTCATGCAGTCAGTCACTCACTACTCACTTACACGTACTAGTAAATATACATACACACAAATATATAAACCACTCATGCAGTCAGTCACTCACTACTCACTTACACGTACTAGTAAATATACATACACACAAATATATAAACCACTCATGCAGCCAGTCACTCACTACTCACTTACACGTACTAGTAAATATACATACACACACATATGTGTATTTGGGGGCCGCATTAGCGCAGTCGATAGGAGACTCGCCTTCAAATCCAGCTGCCACTCGCTGCAGCCCGTGGCTGGTGTTCGAAACCGGGCGGTTTCCGGTGTTCACCCAGCCTCTGGGTAATGGGTACCACTCAGGGGTAAATGGAGGAACGACGCTGTAGCTACGTGGTCGAAGAATACTTATGGTTGTATAACCGTGTGCAATGACGCAGGTTCACATCTCCTTAATTTACATACATTTTTTACACACATGTATACGTACTTACATGCACTCGTCTACTCGCTTAACGCTTTCAAACATACACACATCTCTAATTATGTACTCTGCTTGTATCTTCCACGACTTTCCTATTTTCAGCCTGTGTCCTTTGCCCCGTTGTTGGGGCTTGAGGATTGAGGTGCTTTTTGTCCGCCTTAACTCTAAGATATGAACTCGCTTGCAGTAAGTAAAAAATATATGCAATAGTCAGTAGTGCAATGAATGTTATATACATAAAACAGGGCAATTCATGTTAAATAGTTATGTATGTTTATGTTTTCATCTCTGTTACAGATTGTTCATGTTATTATTTTTGGTTAAAATTTAATATTCTATAAATTAAAACAATTGTATCGTTTCGCGTACACTCCTTCAACATACAACCTATTCATTCAACATAACTTAAAAATTGTCTTAATGTGTCTAACGTCAGGAATGATAGTATACGAAATGAACTGAACATTGTATTCTCAAAACAATGAGAAGGATACACAGAAAGCGAATTAGTAGCCTTGAAAAAAAAAGCTGACAAGATTAATTTCAATGTTTCTCTATTATCAGTTGTGTTACGTAAGTTGTATTAGTTCTGTATAAATATTACCTATTGTTTAGTCCTGATAAATTATGTCTAGAGTCCGGTATGCATAGCTGTAATGAAACATCAGCTTACGCTATACTAGAAAAGACTCGAAAATCGGTTTGTTTATGGTACCCTTGAGTGTTACTGTCATTCGGTGTCTCGACATTGATAAAAATTGGGCGCGATGGTTTTAGCATTGTGTTTTATTGTTTTGATTAGAGTTTAGCAATTACTTTTTACAATCCCCAAAGTATCAAGTCGATTTCCAAAATTTGGAGTTTAACACACACGTGCATAGACACACACACACACACACACACACACACACACACACACAAGAAGGAACAAGAAAGTTTTCTTTGCTTTTAGACATTGGTATGAGAACCACAATTTCAAGAATGTTGGAGCACAATAACGTAATATTCTCAAAAGCAACCACTGTTGCGAAGCTTAGTTAAATTTTATAAATTCTTCAGTTTAAATTTATTGTTGAAAAAAAAAACATTTGAATAACAACGATCGGCATGCTTTGATATTAATGGTATAAATGGTCACTGTGATATAGCTCTAATGACACCATTTTAGTGTATTAGTTTGCCACTATCATTGTTTATCTATAATTTTTTTTTCTTTTTAACTATTGGGAAAATATTACATTTCTCTGGACAAGACAAAGTCCGCAAGCTGGGAAAACATCCGAATGTATTTACAGAGGACAGTATCCTTTCACATTTATATCATTTGTTTTCCTGGGTCATATTTGTCTTCCTCAAATGTTAATATTAATCTCATGCTCGTGTTTTTTTAATTAATTCTAAGCAGCGAAGCCTCAATTTCTCACACTCTAAGACGTTTCTGACGAAGTAGTCGTTTGATATGTTTAAATTATGTAAAAAATATCTGCCTAATATATATATACACACACACACACTTAAATTCAAAAGATGGTCAAGAATAGTCAAAAGATGAAAGAGGTCACATTTGATCTTGAGAATGCCTGCAATAGAACTAGGTACATTTAGATGTTCATCTTATAGAGAAGAGGGTTTATCCTTAGCTAACATACAAAGCGCAAAAAAAAAAGACAGTTCTAGCCGATACTGCTCGCTTTAGGTTGAGCTTGGTCTTTATATATATATATATATATATATATATATATATATATATATATATATATAAACTAGGTTAGATTCAGAGCCGTACGATATAGCCCTGAGATTACCACAGGGATCTGCTATTTCACAGTGCTGTTCGATATGTTACAGGAGCACGATTGCAGAACTGAAAGTACCAGGTTTGAGGAAAATAGTGCCATTTGCAAATGGTATTCTTTCAAATAGGCATGGAAAAGATAGGCATACCTACAGTTCAAGAGCTACAGGCAACTGTGAACAAATTTGCTGGCTTGTGTATGGATATGAATGCTGTTATCAGTCCAGAAAAACGGTTTCTGTATGGTGCTCTTTGGACGATATATGTTTTAAAGCTGATGTCCCAAGCTTTGTAATAAACCATTGAGAACATAAAATAAATGCATTCTGAAAGAACTGAGTATTACCGTAGTAGTAGTAGTAGTAGTAGTAGTAGTAGTAGTAGTAGTAGTAGTAGTAGTAGTAGCAGTAGTAGTTGTAGTAGTAGTAGTAGTAGTAGTAGTAGTACTAGTAGTAGTAGTAGTAGTAGTAGCAGTAGTAGTTGTAGTAGTAGTAGTAGTAGTAGTAGTAGTAGTAGTAGTAGCAGCAGCAGTAGTAGTAGTAGTAGTAGTAGTAGTAGTAGTAGTAGTAGTAGTAGCAGTAGTAGTAGTTGTTGTAGTAGTAGTAGTAGTTGTAGTAGTAGTAGTAGTAGTAGTAGTAGTAGTAGTAGTAGTAGTAGTAGTAGTAGTAGTAGTAGTAGTAGTAGTAGTAGTAGTAGTAGACTTTTACTCCACCAGGACATCACACAAGCGATAAACATTTGATGACACAAAGTGCCACCATGCGGATGAGGATCAACTGTGGAGAGGTCCCAGAAACCGCGTTCAGCCATTAGACCATATTTATGGTCGGGATATACTGCGGCCCCCGGCAAGAGCCAGAGTTAGGTTAGTTGAGTATCATTTTACAGAACGTTGCAGAACCAACCCCACCAACACCTGGCTGTTGTGTCGGTTTTCTTGGCAAATTTTCGTCCAGTAGTTAGCCATTGCTTTTGGACGGTCGGCTTTCTTGATACCACTGTCGAAACCAACGCAAGGCGCATGGCCTGCAGCTGGGATTGAACCCGGCATCCCGGCATTACGAAGCGTTCGCATCGACTTAGCCACAGAGCCGACTAAGAGCCAGAGTAGGGCTTCAAATAACAAGGAGATGACCTGAGTATTACCTTCGATTTGAAGCTTTTATTCAGGAATCACGTGGGGATAGTTACAGCTAATTGTCTGTATGATCTCAGGACACTAAACATTATGTTGGCAATGGTCACGCGACAGGAAATGTTCAAAATACACCATCGCTTGATTATTTCTGTGACGGATCAGAGACTGGGGCTGCTCATTGTATCGAAAATTCAGCTTAAGCTTGGGTGTACACATAAGGAAGTCATTCAGGTGATTCTATAATATGCAAGAGACACCCTAATAATCTGTTTGCAATACATCCTTACACTGTCGACTATTGCAGACAGACGAAAATAGCTGCAAGCTATGTCATACCTTAGGGTAGCCGCTCACAAAACCATCTTCGTCGTGAAGCCTTGAATGTAGCTTAGGGCCATATGATGTATAAAAGGCAATCTAAAATGGTACAAGCAGAAGACACAACTGGAGATGTGGGTAGATGGAAATATTTGGGGGAGGGAAGAAGTGGGTAAAAGCGTTAGAGCATACAACAGACGT
>CAJHNH020004561.1:0-36301 GCA_905116865.2 Candidula unifasciata
AACGGCAATAAATCTAAAGGGGGAGGGTCCCTTTTGAGTCGCGGAGGGAGGAAAATCATTTTAAAAGCTCGAGAAAAACAGTGTTTTAGCAGCCTTTTTGAGGAGAAACAGGTTTTACACATGGGATTTGCCGCGAAGGGGGAGCGAGGGGCCCTTTCCACTTCGTTTACAATGGGGTTAAAGAGTTAGGTTGCGGGGTAATGAACGGAAACGGGCACTCAAAAAACGGGGGGGGCCCGAAAGGGCATCCAGCTGGTTCGGAGCAGCGCAAAAGAGGGGAGGGCCCTCGGTGAGTGGTCCGGGTATCTAGGGGAAAAAGAGTTTTTATCCCTTTAAAAAAGCCACGTGTAGAATGTTGCCAGGGTCTCTCTGCCAATGTAAAAAAAAGTCCAAGAGTGCCCGTAAACCAAAGTAACTTGTCGCCGGTCGTCCGGGCATGGGACTTTTTAAATTTACGCGCCGTGGCGGCTTCTTATCCCAGTACCTTTTCAAAACCCACCAAGTGTCTGTTTTTGGCCGAAAGTAAAAACCCCACCGGTAATTCTGGCGGGGGGGAAGCACCCTAGTTATAAACCAGGGGCCCACCCCCGAAACTTTTGGGAATCTGGGCCAAAAAGTGGTCGAAAGAGGAAATTTTACTGAGATGTAACCCCCCGCTGTATTTGCCCCCTGTGAGTTATTTTATTGTAGGCTATTTATATTAATAGTCTTCATTTTTGTTTTCGTTCACGCATTTAAATCCCTTCAGAACAGTTTCTAGGCCTTTGGTGCCGAAAATTTCAGTCATTGGAAAAAAAATATACAAACTGTGGTGAGTAAGAAAAAGAGCACAATTTTTGTGCTAAATTTTGAAAATTTTCACAAACATTAACGTTCTGGGCTGCTGGATGGAAGATTATCTGCATTCGCTTAAACCGAAAAACGTGATGCCCCCATTCGGGGTGTAACGTCTTGGGTAACTTGAGCGATAAACGCCCGCCATAGGGCCCGCATTTTTCGAATGCGTATTAATTACTCGAAGTCAAACCGCTGGCTTTATAATGTTATATCTTATCTAGAGTTGAATTAAGACACGGTTTTTTTTTTTTTTTTTTAATGAATGGATACTGGAGTTTGGTAGATAACATTACAAAATATATGTATTGCAACTGTCGAGCGAACCTGTGTGAGAATAAACAAGCAGGGTCTTTCTAATATCCATTTTGGCAGGCACACAAGCGTGTGTGCCTAATACTTGTAATTGGTACATAGGCAGTGCCTCGCTTAGGAAAATCAGGTATCATTTATTGTCCATGGAAAAAAACAAAAACGTCCAATGACTACTGCCTTTATTAACCATTGCTGTTAAGGAGAGTCTGAAGACTTACGGCTCGTGGCTAGAGCTGTCACCACGACTTCCTGTACGGGTGAGGATTTAATTTTGCCTCTGATAGAAAAGAATTCCCCAGCCTTACTGAGGATTCGAACCTAGGTTTCCTGTTTGATAACGCAGAGTTTTAACCGTACGGCCAACCGATCCAGGAAAAAGATACTGTTTGCCAATCTTCGATTCTCAAATGAATGAATATAGCCTGTTGTCCACACAAAAATTTCCATTGACATATTGCAGTTACTTGTAATCTCTACACGTATTGTTCAGTGTTAAATCTTTCTTCTACACACAACAATGCTCTTGGAAGGAATACAGTCTAGCAGCCCGGACACGAAGAGAATATTTAGGATCGTTTCTTGCTCGTCTGGCACTGAGT
The DNA here is from genome assembly GCA_905116865.2 of Candidula unifasciata. NCBI lineage: Eukaryota > Metazoa > Mollusca > Gastropoda > Stylommatophora > Geomitridae > Candidula > Candidula unifasciata. The sequence goes on from CAJHNH020004561.1 coordinate 1,749, forward strand.
AAATTGATATGTAAATTCAATAAGAGGCGCTGTGTAAGTAAGAATATATAACCAAAAACGGCAAATGTTGATGTTGGGCGGTCTCCTACAGCATACCTTAGTACTGTTGTCCTAATGCCGCTCTTTCTGGTAAACACATTGAACGCTATTGAATGCTTACATGTAATGCCTACAGTGGTCTCTTTGCTGTTTTTCTTCATTCTAGAGAAAAGCAACTTTTTATTTTCACTTCTAAAAGTAATGACATTATCGTATTCCTCTTAAAAATTGTGTATTTTCTGGCTTTGCTTTTTTTTTGAATGCTGAGATGCTTAGACACACCAGGTATTACACATAAATAACCGACGCTGTCTCTCTCTCTCTCTCTCTCTCTCTCTCTCTCTCTCTCTCTCTCTCTCTCTCTCTCTCTCTCTCTCTCTCTCTCTCTCTCTCTCTCTCTCTCTCCTACTAAACGTCAGCCTTAATTTTTTTCTTGTCCTTAACTGAGGTGAATTATTGATTATGCCCGTAGACCAGTAATGTAAATTGTGACAGATATCCTGTGTGCCTAATTATACTCGTTTCAGTTTAAAAAAAAAAATATAATGAAACTGACTCTGAAGTAATACGCAGAAAGTGTTCCATTCTTTGTGATTGCAACAAAATGCCAACACACAAAAACTATGACGAATATTCACATGACACAGTTTTCTTTTAATAATGAAAAGCAAGCGATACAAACACAACGCATACAAACGACAAGATCGCAAACAAGGGAAACAATGTGGAATATGTCTTGATATTGAATAATTGTGAAGTCCAGCTAAGCCGACAAATGAAACTGACATTCAACATACATAGATTACTTAACATTAAACAGTCTATAGTATTGTGTAAATCTGCATGGCATTCCTGTAACGGTTTTTGCAAGTCTGATAACAAATTTCACATTATAAATTAAATCTGATAACAGAACCATTGTAACTTTCAAGCACACCTGGCAGACTTACATTGTACTACACGTACTTCGGTTTTATCTTTGTGAAATTCATTTTGACAGGTGAACACAGATGTACCTCATGAAAGCAGTTTTATAAAATAGACTAAATTTCCAAAACTCGTTGTCTAGCAAAAGTATGATTGATGGCTGCACTTTAAGTGTTTAAATATGATTTTTGGTCATTGCCGAAAGGTGCGGAAAGGCATCTCTAGTCATGTCATATGTGTATTTTATGAGATAATGCACTTGTTGACAAGAATGTACATAGAGACTATAAACTAACATCATCTAATGCAGAAAGTCATAAATTACAACACAGTGTGTAGGTGAATGAATAAAATAAAGCAGATAATACAAGAATCAACTTCGGGAGCGTGCAGATTATCTGGCAGACAAAGCGGTTACCACGACTGGTCCAGCACTGACAGGAATGGTGTCATGGGTGTCAGGCAAGCTGCATAACGAAGAGACGATCACGACTGGTCCAGCACTAACAGGAATGGTGTCAGGAATGACAGGGGAGCTACATACCACAGAGCTGATTACGACAACAAGCAGACCTAATAACCTTGTCCAGACTGGTGGACATAGGGGTGTAGTCTGGAGTAGCTAGGTATGAATATTTTACAAAGGGTCTGGTTAATCAATACAGACAGGGTTTGATCATTTTTTGACTCTTGTTTAGCTATTAAGGAGGAGGTCGGAGCACCTATGAAAAGATCGTAGTGCTGTGATAACAGCACTCACTAATTGCCCACTCAGTTGCTGCCGCTTACCATGAGATGTTTGATGTTTCCTTATATGCAATGTCTTTGATTCACGCCGTGTGGTCTATGTAGTTTTTATATAGCTCACTTTTTCCAATTTGATAAATAGGCTCTTTGTACTCTTTGTAAACAATGCAGTTACCAGTTGACCTTTTGAAAAATGCAATTATCAGTTCAATACAATGCGTAGTTCCACTTATTTAAAACACATCATTGATTTTAACAGCTTTTTAAGACACATATGTTGCGTTTATTTAAATACAAAAATGATTAGCTACAATTATTTAGACACAACACTGATCATTTGAGCTAATTTAGATACATTGTTGACTTGCTGCACTTATTTAGACACGGTTTTTGGTGATGATGATAACAACATTAATGAGGACAACGACCGCGATAATGACGAAAATTACAATGATAATAAAGATGATGATGATGACGATGATGATGATGATGATGATGATGTCAATGATGCTGACGATGCAGACCATAAAAACCGTGCTGCTAATGATGACGATAGCCACGATGATAACAACGCTGATGGTACTAATATTTGCCACTGTTGAGAGTTTGACGATAGTTATGACGGAGATAATGATGATGACGACCGCGATGATGCTTATTATTATTATTATTATTATTATTATTATTATTTATTATTATTATTATATTATTATTATTATTATAGAGATAATGATTCTGACGAAAGGCGGTTTCGGCGATCCTGATGATGAAAACACATGTGTTGTCCACCCCTCTATAACAAAGATGGCATGGTGATAGTGACGGCATTGCTTATGATAACTCCACTAAACGATTGACTGGTGCAATTTCACATGGATTGTTAAAGTCAACTGTAAATGTCCACATGTTCAGAGATGTCATTCAATCACATTTAAAATGCTAGGACATTTAACTTATTTTATTTCCATACAAACTAAAACCACCTGAAGAATAAAACAATATTTCAAATGCAAAGAAAGGCTACGACGGTTTTCCATGTACTGTACGAACGGTAACGAGATTGGCTCTCTAATTAGATTAGACGCCTTTTCTTCTTCGCTCCGCCTCCACCCTTGAGAGTAGAGAAATGTCGATCTGTTAGTTTTTTTTTTTTTCTGTTTGGATGCATAAATAAAATAGTATTGGCTGGTTCACTCTGTGGATAACAATGGAATAAGACGTAGGTTTGTGTTAATAAACCACATACAACCTGACATAATTTGTTACTTTGCATTATAATATTGCTATTTGATATAACATAGTGAAAGATGGATATAAAGGCACTAAAGATACAGTGATGAGGATAGGAGTCTTGATTTTTCACTAGACAAAACGTTCCTAGCAAATGGTTTTCTGTAGAAAAAAAAAAGATATACTGTTGGTCAATACGTGAACAGATTGCCACTATTTCGAATGTTCCGCTTGACATTTTTGAGAAGAGGAGAAGCCATTGTTATGTCATTTGAGAATCAAAGAGCGGCGAAGCTCATTACCATTTCCATTGACAATGTTGAAACCTTCGTTTCCTTTATGAGGTACTGTCCATCTTACCAATTACAATTATTAGGCACACACATGTATGCCTGCCAAAAAGTTAAAACAAAAGATGCCGGAGCAGCTAGTACACTAACTTGATTATAGTCAGACCGGTGTGCTTGACAGTTAAGGTGAATATAAGTTGTGATGTTATCTACCAAACTGCAGTAGGCATGCATCAAACAACTTGTCTTAAATCAACTCCAGCTAGACGTTATATCCTAATGTCGGCGGTTTGACTTCAAATAATCAATGCGTATCGAATATCAGACTCATGTGTCACAAACAGGATCTGCATAATTATACGTATCAAAACATAGATTATATTATTTCCCTTGTTGACGCCCAAACTCTGTACATAGAATGTCTTTGTTCCCCCTGATGACCGCAAACAAATTAGCAGCAGCGCTCGGCAAAGTTATGTATGTCGGTATTTTACTGCACATACACGGAACTGACAATTATTGTATAGCATCTCATACTATCTCATGATGGCAGAGCTGTCAAACACATTAGGTACATCGGCCTCGGAAAGCACATGTTGCAGCTCTGAATTCGAAAGTGAGGTACATACTCTGGTACAAGAGGTAAGGAGATAGTGCAGCAGTGATGTGAGAAGCTACATAATATGATAAGCGGTAAAGAGATAGAGCTAAAGTGGAGTGGGAGATACATATAGTGGTTCAACAGGTAAAGAGATGGTGCATTAGTGGAGTGAGAAGTTACATACTGTTGTACAAGAGGTAAGAAGATAGTGCAGCAGTGATGTGAGAAGCTACATAATGTGATAAGCGGTAAAGAGATAGAGCTATAGTGGAGTGGGAGATACATACGGTGGATCAACAAGTAAAGAGATGGTGCATTAGTTGAGTGAGAAGTTACATACTGTTGTACAACAGGTAAAGAGATGGTGCATTAGTTGAGTGAGAAGCTACATACTGTTGTACAAGAGGTAAAGAGATGGTGCATTAGTAGAGTGAGAAGCTACATACTGTTGTACAAGAGGTAAAGAGATGGTGCATTAGTTGAGTGAGAAGCTACATACTGTTGTACAAGATGTAAGGAGACAGCACTTGGGATATTGTCTCCTCGGTGTGCAGACTGGTTGCTAGAGGCTTTTCATGTGTAAGACATGTAAGACGCCATTCTGACTGCACACAGTTAGTAACGTAACGAGTAGACGATGTCCAGTTATATTCTTTACTACACTTTCACAGGTAATCTAGTCCAGTCAATATCTATTATTGGCTAGCAGGTCCATCAAGATATTAGGACATTTATCAAGTACGTAGTTGACGTTTACTCACTCCCACACTCGTTATCTTTCAGTCCTTTTTCCTTACACACGCAATACACACAATGGTTGGTTGATCTTGCAAATCTGATCCTGGCTGTTAGAACCCGTCGGCTTCTACTTCTGATTAGGCTGTCATCAGGTTGCCGTCTGGCTGTCTTCTCGTGGAATAGAATCTCCCTCACGTCTTCAAACATACAATGTCACATTCACGCGTCATTCAAATACAACCTTTCACGCCAGCTGCCAAACACATACTGACTGATTAGCTATTGATCTAACCTGATAACTCTCGTTCTGAGTTTCGAGTGCTGGTCTGAGCTCTGTTTGTGTATCTCGTATTTCTAAAAGTATTTACATGTTCATGTATTTCTCTCTTATCTCATTGTTACTCCTTTATTCTTGTTTAGAAAATTACCGTGGAAAAATACGAACATTACAGCGCTGTAGTGGAGTGAGAAGGTACAAATGTTGGTACAAATGGTAATGAGATGGTGCTATAGTGGCGTGAGAAGATTCATATTGTGGTAGAAGAGGTAAGGAGATTGTGCAATAGTATAGTGAGTAGATAAAAGCGGTGATACATTATATAATTCTATCGAGCAATAGTGTAGTGAGTAGACACGTACGGTGGTACATAAAGTAATTCGATCGAGCAGTAGTGTAGTGAGTGGCTACATACGGTGGTACATTAGGTAATGAGATCGAGCAGTAGTGTTGTGAGAAGATAATACGACGGTATAAGAGGTAATTAGATATGGCTGCAGTGCAGTGCGAAGTAAATAGGGAGGTACACGAGTTAAGGAAACAATGAAATCATGGAATGTAAATTACATGCGGTTGTAAAAGAAGAAATTGCTTTACAGTAGATTGGATGTCTGTGTATTTGAGTAGAAAGATGGCGGGGTAATAAGTTTAAGACATCGGTGAGTGATCATTTGATTTACCATTGTAGGTAGCCATACTTTTCGAACATTTCAGAGAGAAAGAGAGAGAGAGAGAGAGAGAGAGAGAGAGAGAGAGAGAGAGAGAGCGACATACAGACATACAGACAGAGAGACAGACAGAATGTGAAAAAGAGAGATAATGTGTGTGAGAGTGAGAGATAGAGATGGAGAGATAGATAAAGAGAAATGTTGAGGCAAGGTAGGGGCGAATGTTTTTTACACTTTCTTTCCTAATCAACATTCTGCGCCATTGAGATGCATTGCCCACCTCCATTCCTCTCCCTGGTTGGCCTTCTCTTTCCAATTGGTCACGTATGTGTAAGTCTGCCTACTTATTATATGTCCAAGGTCTTTTTTTTTTTTCCTGCTTCGTTTACTGCTACAATCCAACTCCCTTAGAGGGATGCGTGGTCTCAAGGCATTGTGTCTGCATTGTGTGCTAGAGGCTACGGGTTCAAACCCCGGTAGGGGCTGGGATTTTTGTACGTGGACTTGGTCTTCTAGTAATTCCCCTTGGTCTCTGGGTAATGAAATCGGACGCCTGTGTGCATCGTTGCGCGCGTGAATAATCCCTTGGCAGTTCAAACTGGAAAAGAGTAGTCTAACGGCGCTTCCCGGGCAAAATGTTGAGTTAAAAAACTACAGAAATGTGACCTAATGACTGAACGGGGTTTTCAGGACCTCTTGGCGGATGATCCTCATCTGCATGGTGGCACATTGAGTCACTGGGTGTTCATCACGTGTGTGATGTCCTGCTGAGTATACCCATGTGCTATGATGTTGATCCTGTGTTCAAACTTCAAACTTCACAGGCTTTTATTGGGTTACGATAGTTCTGAACTATCTAATCAGTTCTCCCCGTCGTTGTCGGTGTGCGAAATTTGCATGGATGAATTTGAACAATTGTAAAACCTGCTTGCTCATGTTTAGTGTGTTTCTTCTCATACACTTCGATTTTAGCACATCTGTAATCATCTTTTTCTATCCATTTCCCTCCTTATTTCCTACTCGAGGCAAACGGTCCATTTGAAATACCTCAATACACGTATCATTGATGTCCTGGTTGCACATATTTATTTATCGAAGTAGTGGCCGACCCGACATCTTCGCCCCATTGGCAATTTCCCATGCATTATGTTATCTATCCTTCAAGTGTCAACTAGCCAACTGAGCCTTCGGAGGGTCAGCATTGAGAAAACTTGTGATACAATCTATTTCAAATATTTCAGTGTGTGTTCCACTTAATGCCAAGTTTCTTCACAGACATCGCATGTAAAAGACACTATGCTTCTCCTGGTACGAATAAGTGGACACAGTTTCACGGCCGTAGAAAAGAAAACTGAAGTCAGAAGCTATGTTTGTTAATCTATTTATTGGTATTGTTGTATTACCTATCCTAATGTTGGTTTCTCATCCACTCACAGGTCGCTGTTCACTGTGGATTCAAGGAATGTAAACTGGTCAACTTACTGAAGCTCGATGAAAAAATGTGTAGACTGCACATCTATCATTTCCACATCGCAAGTCTCCTTTTTGTTGTCTTTTGCCGAAATGCAAATCATGTATGAGCAAATGCAGGTAGTAAACGTTGCAGATCTTCTCTAAGTGATAACTGTATACCAGTTTCCTGGACAGGGATGATGCAACGTTTTCTAAGCGAGGTGATTTCTAGGTTACCAATTAAAGGTATTAAGCACATATGTGTACCTGCCAAAAAAAGATCAAAACTACAATCGATGAGTTAATGCAGTTGGAAGAGTAGTCAGACAGGTTTGCTCGACAGCTGTATTGAATACGTTTTCCGATGATACCATTCAAGCATCAGCATGCATACATATTGAACATATATTCTTGCTTGAATTACAAGTAGATGTTGCAGCCTACAAAAGGTGGTTTGACTTCAGGAAATAGATGCATGTAGAATGTCATAATTATTCGTCACATACACTATCTTTACAGTTGATCCTTATCAATACGTAGATGGCATCGCTCCCCTTGTTGACGTATCTACTGTATTCACCGAATGTGTTTGTGTCCCCTGATGACCTCAAACAGTTTAGCAAATGTTTCGTCACTGTTATGTATGCGTGTGTGTGTGTGTGTGTGCGCGCGCGCATGTGTGTGTGTGTGTGTGTGCGTGAATTTACCTGCACCTTTCAACGAATGAACACTTAACACAAAATCGGGTGTTTCATTCTAAAAATACACATATCACATCACTGATAGCTACAATCACATCAAATTAAAACAGAAAATTTCGGACCCAGGAAAGAAATAATAATTTAAAATTATCCAACTGCATCAGTTTAGTCAGGAACATTGTTAAACTCTTTGCCAATTTGTCGTTAAAAAAAAAATGTCATTCGAGTTTAGTTAGCAGTGTTGATTTCTCAACATCGTGATGCTACAAGTCACTCTTTCATATCTTTTTTTCAGGTTTGAGATGGAGGACGGGGGTGAGGGAGGGGGGGGGGAGTAAGTGTTGACAGAAAATATACAGTTACTAGACAATTCTAAGCAACGTTATAGCAACCGTTGTATCTAGACATTTTCGAAAGGCTGGAGTCAATCATGAAATCATTTCTAGCCTGAAAATCACCTCTCTCATGCCACTTGTGTTCGTTTTGATTGTAAATCAAATCACGGTGGCCAACAGCACATACATATGCCATACGAGAGACTAATAGCTGTGAGGCTTTCAGTTTCGTGGAAAATGCTTTTTACTGAATAGACTGCATACCCCGAGTGTACCAACAGGATCCAGGTGACAGAATACCATGCGGAAGACACCCGTCGATGATACATTAACCATAACAGAAAGGGAACTCTTAGCCTAAAAAGCACTTGGAGGAGATCGGAGCACTTATGGTAATGTCCGAAGTGCGATGAAGATGATCTATAAAATGAACAAAGAAACAATGTGGTACTCCTGAGGTACTCCGCGGATAATGGCAGATGTATGCTATATCAGATGAATACAAACTCCGTAGCTTCAATTTGGTTTTTTTTTTTTTTTTAGAAGTGACGGCGATAAAGTAAACTATTGGCATATATTAACAACAACAACAACAAAAGTAGAGCCACCCAACAATTGTTACTGTAATGTTCGTTTTCCGCACACCAAAATTATTTAAAATCAGCGATATTCGTTTCTAGTTCATCTGGTTGTTGACTAGTGTGTAATCACTGGATACAGTTACAACGTATGAAATAACACCATCGATAACAACAAGGGAGGCAATAGTCCATTTGCATTGAGGTGAACTAAATAAGAATGCGGCTTAAAACGATACATTATTATAACATTTAAAATGTAATAATATGTTCTTGAAATCAAACATCTATGCTTTTTAAAATGTTATATAATCACTCAATGTGTCTTTAAATTCTGATTTATTGATTAGAACGTGATTTTTCTTGAAGGGTTCCAGCTACGCATCTGTTTGGACATAATGGTAGTGGAGTTAAAGATTTACTTCGCTTTACATATGCGTAATAGAAGATATGATCGTTGAAGTTCCGCAGGATTTGATAACGAGTGATCTCCTTGTGGGATGCAGTTTTGAAGCCCCCACCTGGCTCTTGTCAGGGGCCGCAATATAGCCTGGCAAAAAATATGAACTAATGGCTGAACGAGGTTTCTGGGACCTCTCCACGGGTGATCCTCATCCACACGGTGGCACTTTGTGTCATTGGATGTTTATCGCGTGTGTGATGTCTTAGTGGGGTAAAATGAATTACTACTACTAGGACTTTTGAAATGCACTGTAATACACGATTGCGGGGACGGACATCCCAAGTCTCGCTGTTAATGTGAATAGAGTCACAGAGAAAAGTAGACTTACCTATCCTGGAATCATGGCTAAAAGTAGACCGTTAGTCTGGGACGGTAAAGAGGCAATTATGACATAATGTCAAAAATGACTCAACATACTGAAGTTTATATCAGTAATGAACGCCGAATAAAGTTTACTTTGGCGTGGATATCATCATCTGATATATACACATTACATTATTGTTACTGCGATTACGTTGCAACTGCAAACTAAAAAAAAAAAGAAAAAGAAAAACAACTATTAAACAAGCAAATAAACAAGCAAACAACAAGGCACTAACTCCCAGTGTTCTCTTTGTGTAACAGCCCTTGCACTGGCTGTATCTGCATGTCGCTGGAGCTATGGAGTTCATGTTTAGTGCGACAACCCCGGCCTTTTTTTAGTGTTCTACAGAAAGGTGAGAAACCCATATGAGATTAAACCCAGTGCGATGAATTCGCTTCTCTCAAATTTCGGCTTTAAACATTTTCAGATATTTGTATAATGTTCTCATTTGTTCTACCGATTCTGCTCTATCTCTACAACGGCGACTCGGTGGCTGATATGGTCAATCCTTTACTTCCCAAGAAATTATCCGGTACCAATATTAGGCTGGGCTGACCTGGAAGACAAAATATATTATTGAAAAGAATATTCCCCATACCGATTTGAGCCCAAGACAGTCGGTTCCACCAGTGCCCTTCCGTTGACACATAAGGGGAAGAGACAGTGTGGTTACAAGTGAGCTGTATGTTCTTTACAGGATGTAGCGATTCGATCCCAGGATGTGTTCATTGCTGGGCGGTTTCATTAGACAATGTTATATTCACCATTTAATTCTAAAAGGTCGACGCGCATACTGGTATTAAAAACAACGCAAATTACTGTTCTGCCAAATTTCCAATAATTACATCAAGCAACAGGATGTTGGAGCTATGGAACTGTTTTCATAACCTCTTGACAATAGCCGTCGACCCAACATAAAAAGGGAAATAATTACAGACCCCAATACCTATATGATATAAGGATTCATTGTATAGTAATTTCAAAAGAACATTTAGGTATTTTTGCAAGCTAATTTTCATAAAACAAGCAACGTTCTAATGTGACACTAAGAATTCGTGCAATAATTATATGTTCAAGGAAGTTTCTAAAAGTAATTTTTATACACTGGAAATATAACACAGCTGTTTCTGCTGCAAAAACAATTCACAGACTTTTCGGCGCTGATAAATTAGTCTTACGGAATGAACAGTTCTCGGAAAATAGTATTTTGCAGGCATACTGAAATGTGCCTTGTAATAAAAAGATAATTCACTGTTGATGTCTTTATTACACTTTCTCTGCCCTTCTTTCCTTGATGTTACTTCTCTTTGGACAAGAGGCCTTTAGGTTGAGGACAGATGTCTGCGTGGTTATTGGAGTTGCCCCGAACTGTGCACGTTGCCATTTTGTTCACTTGGTATTTATCTACAACAAAACAACAATTCCCCATCAGCTGAGATCTGTACAAGAACAAACTCCTAAATGTCAATGACCAAAGCGATACAGTAGGCGTACATAATGTCAGGATAGATGGTTCAGTCCCGCCTGCTAGTTCACCAATCTAGTTTACTACACAGACAGTCCGGACTAAATTAAATGGTGATAAAGAGATGTAAATTAAGACGTGTTCCTATCGACTGGTGTGCTCTCGTTCAATGCATATGAATATGCTCGTTCATGCCAGCAAGTAACATTACCCAAATATCTTTGCGTCTGTTTTCCTGGAAGAAATGTTTGTACGCTTATGTTGTCTCTTTTGATAATTGAAAATTACACCATAAAGAACCGCCCTGCAACTTCAATGATCGGTTTCAAAAGTCTACCCATTCTAAAAGCTTCATGAAGAAAACATATACTGATGTCAACATGCACCATCTCGTTTTTTTAGTTACTAGTGCATCGTATCGTTATAAAGTCACTTTCCAAAATATACACACGCGCGCGTTCACACACACACACACACACACACACACACACATAAAACGTAAAAGTATATGACGCTTTTCACATCTTCAGGCATTGTGGGTATATAGGGCTAGACCTTTATTTTATAGACCAAACGGCACTTGGTGGTTGCCTTAATCAAAATAACGCCGACTGCCTTTACTTCTCAGGACTGTATCTGGTACCCATTAGGCTGGGTCGACCTGGGAGCCAAAGTCATTTTAAAAGCAGTCTGGCATCCGTCAGGAACCGAACCCACCACCTTTAGATCCACAGGCGATAGTCTAACCGCTAGACCCTGGCGTTTCCCTACATATACATACATATTTAAATCTCAGTACGTTAGCGTCTTCATCTCCTGTTCATTCCATAATATTGAATGGTCACAATCTCCCACAGCAACCAAGTTTCAAGGGAGGCTTAAGGCAGGCAGCGAGTCTTTCTGTGAGGAGAGACTGAGCTTTATGGGATCATCCGGTGGCCTAAAATCGATCATCTCTACTTGTATTGAGTTCTAACTTTACCGTTAGTTTGATTAGTTAAACTGTGTTTTCAAAAAAGTCACATTGTACATACATTTTATATATTTACACATACACACATACACATGTATATATATATATATATATATATATATATATATATATATATAAAAAACTATTACCGATTTGAAACCACGCACATAAATCAGTGTGAATGCCGTAAAGAGTCAGTCTGTTAAATGTTGGAATCCCCCTACATGCACCAGTATATATGTATTGTCTTACAAAGCAGTTATTTTGCACACACACCCTCCCCCTCCACCCACCCATGATTAGTGATCCCACGGAAAATTACTGAATATTTTACAACTTGTATCAACAATTTCTTGTTCATCAAATACATTTTGCTTCCTTAATGGTCACAGCACATGAGGTAACTGGAGCGATGTTTGTTGTAACATTTCTATTAACTAAATGATGCCCCATGATGCTGGAACTATGAAACTGTTGTCATTTCCCCTAAGCCTCACCCGTCGACAAAATGAAAATGGAATCAAAGGGCAATAATTACATACTAAAATACCCAGATGATAAATGTATTTATTACATTGTAATTATAAGCGACCATATACGTTAATCTGTAAACCAGTTTTCGTATAATAAGCACAATACTAAAATGGCCTAGTATTTCGTGCAATTATTATATGTTCTATGAATATTGTAGAAGTCATTTTAAAACATTAGTAACATATTGCATCTTTTTCTGTCTTAGAAACAAGGCATAAACTTTACAGAAGCGATGATTAGGAGCGCAGACTGCACAACAATTTGATGATTAGTTTTTGTCAGGCACCTAGAGCTGTGCCTTATAACTAAAAAAAAAAAAAAAATTTGCGTGAGCATTTATCCCTCGCTACTGACCTTATGTTGCCACAATCTGGACATTAGGTCTTTAGTCTAAGCATTCAGAAGCCAGTGGCTAGCACAGTCACCACAAACTGTGCAAGTGAAATTTTTATTCACCACATATTTAATTCCCTCTTAAAGTCCATGTCATGTGGCGTGTGTAGTGTCTGTCTACAACCTTTTGTCTGGTGTACAGTCAATCATTGCAAATATATATTGTTGCGCGTTAAATTCACTGAGCTGGCCAGAGGCCTAATCGCCCACCCCAGTCGTAAGACAAATTATTATGATGGTAGCAGAGACGTGGGAAAAAGGTGTCCATTGGGCTTGAGATGAGAGATGAGTGCAAAAAGTCCTCAAGGTGCACACAGTTGTTGAAGAGGTTTTTCTGGCGAATCACAACTAAAAGTTATTTGCATGCCCTTAGCTTGAACCATGCGGTTTCCGGAGCGCTGAGCGAAGGGTTGGTGGTGGGTGTTGACTTCAGTGCCTCTCAGGCAGTCTGACCGTGCGGACGCATGTTCCGATATCTGTGAATTTTTAGCAGAAATTATGAGTATCATGTTAGTTCAGTGAAAGTTTACCTGGCACTTTAGAATTTAGTGTATGAGTCGAAATGCGAGAATGTTATCAAGAATGCTACCATTTGTTAAGGTGGTAAAATTTGAAAGCTGCTGGGACAGTATGGATTCCGTGGCCAGGCAGAATTATTTGCTGAAGACATTTTTGAAGTCAGTGACAAACTGCCACATATACTTCCAGGATCTTCAGGTAATGCTGGTTTAGAGCTTGTTACTGACACAATATTATGCATATATTATGCTCAACATACCATTTTATAGATTAGTTCAACATACTGTGGTATAATGTGTTTCATATCTTTGTAGTGCACTTGTTAATTGTATGCAAGGTAAGTAATAGAAAGCTAATATTTTAAAAATGTTATTTTATATTTTTTTTTAATTCACAACTTGGCTTGTTTTGCACGCATACGTTTGGTTTCTTGCCTCTAAGGCTTATGCATACCGATCTCACAGGAAACAAACCAATAATTAATCTAGTCTTGGGGACTTTTTGTTAGGGAGGCAGTGGGACTATCAACCCCCCCCCCCCCCCGAAAAATGTTTTTCATCTAGAAAACACTAGACACGTAAAGTGGTTTACCTTGTTTTCGTGTTTCACAATTGGAATGGTTTCTAGTGAAAACAATTACAGAAGAAATAAACATCAGGATGCATGCGACGTCGTGGAATGATATAAAGCAAATATGAAAAATCAGAGGTGGACAGATATTGTTTGTCAACCATTGTATTAGAAGAAGGGAACTTGAGAACTAGGTAATGACTGGCGAGATTGATGAAAACTGAGCACAGGGAAACATAATGTATGAATCCTTCGATCGCTTCAAAACATGGATGTGCGACAGAAGAGCTGGTAATCACGTGTGACAATAAAACATGGCAAACGCCGCTTGTCTTTTTTATTCATGATGATGTTCTCTAGGGCATGCTGATTTATCCGTTATAAATTATTTACGATATTCAGCATTGTTTTGTTTCACAAATAGTACAGAATCGCCATGAACTAAAGAAAAAAAAAAATTAAAAACTGCTTTTTGAAAATCATAACCTTTGAGGCCAACGCACACTAGCCTGTGCGACATTGATTTTAAAACAGAACAATGAGTCGCATTGAATAACATTTTATCTACACCGTCAGTTTTTCGGACTTCAAAATCTTTGTGTTGTACATGTTCCAGGAATATACATTTGAGCTCGACCTTGCGACGGTCCTAGCAAACCAGCAGTGGTGTCATGTATTGTTGCTAGACAGTGACAGGAAACACTTAAAGGCACAGTCTTACGTTATTTAATGTGACACACTATCTGTGTATAAGACGTATATATTACAAAACAAAGATAATTAGGCACATTTCAAATATGTGTTCCAATTTAATACAGGTGTATTTCTTTGCTAAGGCCACTGAGATTAGAAATTAAAGTAATACATCGAGAACTGTATTTTCTATGGAATGGTTTTCGTCGCCAGAGGAGCGCTTTACATTATGTGTTAGGACAATATGAGAGTACAGTTGGTTTCGAACTAGCGATGTGCCCTATGCAATACTGTTGCCTGTGGGCGACTGACAACTTTCATTAACGACACACTCAAGTTGTAGTGGCTAATGATTTGTTGAAACACCTGCTGTCTTTTGGATGTATCGCTTCAGCATAATAATAAATTTTGCCGGACAAAATGTTCCATTGATTTTAAGTTTGACTGTGACATAAATTGTATCCGATGTGTGCCCTATATCTGTTCGATGCATAATTTATAGAAACGCCCTTTATTTTATTTTTTTTTTTAATTATTTTTAAATCTAGGATCAGAAATGGATTTTCCGTTTAGCTTATTTTATTATTGTTATTATTTTTTTTTTGACATGTATTGGTATTTCAGTTATTTGTCAGACAGACGGTCTGTTAGACTGGACTATGACTGCCTTTTATATAATTTTTGGTTGTGTTTTGTTTGTTTGTTTGCAGTTATTGTTTTCTCCTAGAATAAATCTCCAGGCAAAGAGTGTATAACGGAAATGAATGCACTGTAGCTAGTTATGAAATAGAAAAAAACACACAATGAAAACAGATTTAAAAAAAACACACAGTAAGATGGCCCTAGCTAAATGGCCAAGCTGACTAATACAAAGATTAAATATGTAAAACTGTTCATCATCATGTTCATGTGTCTACTAGGGCCAAATATTCGTTCTCACCATTTATCATCACATTCAACAGACAGAACAGCTGCTTAAAAAATAAAAATTATTTCTACACAAATGTTTAATCAAGAAACTGTCAGGTTAACAAACAAGAAATGGTAATATTACACATGTTCAAATGCTACTGTCCTTGCGTGGAGTAGGCTGATTTACAAAAAAACAGAAAGGATTTGTATTTACAATGCGTCAACTGTTACAGTACATACATTAACAAAGTTAGTTGCGTATCCTTTACAGGACGTTGCAGAACCACCCCCAACAGCTCCTGGCTGTTGTGTGGTTTTTCTAGGCAAATTTACGTCCAGTAGTTTGCCATCAACAAGAGAAGAAGAAAAATCTATGTCACGATAAAGATCATCTCTGAAGACTAACCGCTAGTATTGGGTTAAAACATCCACTTGGAATTCAAGTAAAACTTTCTATTTGATGTATGAATATTGAAGTTTAATAGATCACATCACTACTCATACTGATAGCAACTGTCGAACAAACATCTTTGACAATAAACCATACGGGAAATGTAGTATATATGTTGGACATCTCTAAATGAAACTTTTTGCGCGTTCACACTTATGTATCTAATATGTGTAATTGCTATATTTGACAGCAGACGCATGTGTCTCAGACATGCCTGATGTTCAACCTTTTCTTGTCTGACTTCCTAATCGATAACCTCTTCCTGTAATAACAGTTTAAAATTATAAGGCACACTGTGTGTACCTGTCAAAATTTTTTGAAATTATCACCCAATTATAGTAGATATACATGACAGACATCCCTCCGCTGTGTGTGGACGGTTGGAAACATTATTTGTGGGAAATTTTTTTGTTAGGAAAAAAAAAGAACATCCATTGTTTAAACAAAGTACAAAACTCGAATAAACTATAACTGTGAAATCTGTAAATGTTTGCATGCATACGATGAAGTAAGGCGTAGTAAATACAAGTTTATTAAAACAGTCGCATTAGCTTTCTAACTGTCATATATCAATGCACAGCTAATATTGTGTCCCTTGATGGCCTGTCTCCTAATTATATATGTATTCCTTGATTAGTCTGACACCAATACATAATTTTAATTTTTTTTTCACAACCTAAAACATAGCATAGTTTACTTTAGAATAAGTGAAAGTCCTACTCTATAATACACATTCCAATGGAAACCACACAGTGGAGGCTCCAAGCAAATGTAGGTATAGTGATCGTTCATACAGTTACGTACCCTGGGTGAAATCAGTCAAATTGGTTATAGAATTGTAATACGAAATGTCGCATTATGTAGACGTGCATGATCAGGCGAACATAAACTCGCTATGTGGCATGCTTAAACAACTCTTGAAAATGTGACAATCAAGATTCCATTACATCTTTACCTTTGTGTTAAACAACGCTGTACCGGGTGGTCTTGGGGCATGCTGGAAATACATGGTATCTGTGACGTGGAAGAACATAGTGTTGCAAATGGAGTTATTCTGAACAATTTCCTCCCTACCATCTGTGCCAACACAGGCACCAAAGGCAGTCCAGAATAATACTCTAATTGCAAGATGTAGCACTAAATGTCACACAGACAACGTGCACCAACAAGCGTCACTTTAACGATCAGTGTTGAGATCTGTTTCACCAAGGGACATTCGTGTACAAGTCAGTCATTTATGTTAGCTTGATCACATGTATCATTATATATGACGTCAAATAAAAAAAGTTAGTAGCCAATACTGTTTGCTAATACAGGCTGTAATCTCACAAAGACGGTTCATCTTGCACAAGATACAACAGATACAGATATGAAATTGTATCGTTCATATGAATGTAGCCGTACATACAAGGAGACTCGCACACACGCACGTGCATTGATACATTTAAAATCAGTCAGTGTTTCGTGTTGATCAGTGTGTGTTTTATAAGTGCACCTAATCAACTATGTATCTAGGTAAATGCAGTAAAACAACGGGGTGTCTAAAAAAGTTCAGCAAATCAACGCTGTATCTAAATACAGCAATTAACTGCTGCTGTGTCTAAATATATGCAGCTTATAAATCTTATGTCTAAGTGTATGCAACTTACCAAACACGAGTCTAAAAATGTGCAACTAATCAATGATGTGTCCTGATAATTGCAACTAATTGATGATGCTTCTCAATAAGTTCAGCTGAACACTGTAGTGTCTGAATAAGTGCAACGAACAATTGTATTGTACAGAACGGGCTTATATCACGAATGAGAAAGACAGATTTGATATTTGAACTGCATAGTTCACATGGGGTGACGCAAAAACAAGTCAATTATGGAATAAATTGTAAAAAAAAACAAAAGAAAAAAACATGAAAAGGTGTTTGCTACCGAGCGAGTTATGGCCTCATTTGTTCTTCCTGTTGTCATTATTCTCATATTATTTCCTTTAGATTCGTCATTCATCTGTACGAAAATGTTGCAGTTTATGAGTTTCTGTCACGATACGATCTCAGTGATTCCAGAAGTTAGTACTTGTAATAAGTTCTTCTGGTTATTGAGAGACAAGAGACTATGCCCTTAAACCAAATGTTACTTTAAACCGTATTGATTGAAACGTTTCCAGTCCTTAGTCCAGACAAAGCGACTAAGTCTTTGGTAATATTACCTAAAACTTTACACTGTAGCTAGGAATTCTATTCTCATGCCAGTGTCAGAATGTTATCTCCTGCACAGACTGTAGAGGCCAGCGAACGGGGAACTTAGCATCACACCTGAGCTGGACCGTAGGTCATAAAAGATTACCTAACACGAATTGAGCGGACTGTAGACATAGAGGCGACGAGAAGTTTAAAGTTTAACACGTCAGTGTATTTCTGGGGAGAACAGGTGTTTGGCAATTAGGAATGTTTTATCTTGGTCAAGGTCGTACTGTAGGCCGTTCACTGTGAGTGACAGGTCACTGGTTAGCCAATTTGATTTGATAGGTACTTCAGAGGCGGAGCTTACGCCATCATCTTGAGGGTTGGGTAAAAAACTAAGGAAAGGGAGGAGTTTAATTTGGACAATAGATTGATACTTATACTTCGAGCCTGTGGAATTCCCGTCATTAATCGCAGCCTGCCGGCAAACAAACATAGGTCGACGTAAAGGTATATTTTACTGTCGTACTCTGGTTTGGCGATAAATGGAAAAGTTCCCAGGTGAATATTAATTTTAATCTTGTATACTTAGGTTAGGGAGTTAAGCTTAGTCTATACTACATGGGTGTATAGAATTCACGGTCACTGAAAGATAATATTCAGGACAGCGTGCACATATATATTGTTTGAATTTTCAGCACATAACCTGCTCCACGTGGTCATGTAATATCAATGTCAGCCAGTTGGAAGTCTGAGTGATGACGGACAACAGACTTAGAAAGTCAACTATCATGACGTAGCATGAAGAGGGAAGGCAGGATATGTGACGCCCATGTAAGACAAAAGACCTTCAGACTAGACTTAAGAGGATGTGGAATATGAGGAGGAGTGATGGGCTATATCTTATTATTATATGTTGTATTAATTGATACATGTATTCTTAGTGTAAGTCAAGATACTACACGTATGTGTTTTGTTTCCATGATTACAGCGCCCATGTGACGATCAGTCCATGAAGTAGCCTACATTGTGTTAGACTCGGCCAGCTGGGAACGAGGTGGAGAACGAGGTGGAGAACGAGGTGGAGAACGATGTGGAGAACGAGGTGGAGAGGAAGTGGAGAATAAGCTGAAACAGGTAGACAACAAGCAAGGAAGAGTTGGACAAGCTTGACAGTTCCTCACGGCTGTCAGAGGCTTATAAGTTGAGTTAACCCCGTTAAGTTAACCTTTTATCATCATTATCATACCACTCTAAACCCCGAGCTGTTTGTCTCGCTGAAGCGTATCACTTTCATTAACCAGTCACTGTTTGTGTAAATCAACAAACTGGGAATTTCATTGTAGTAAATAAAGCTGGATGTCAAGTTTTAAACTACATAGTTTGTTAAATTCCAAATGTCTGTTCTTACATGTTTAATTAAACTGTTAGGATAGAATACCATTTGGTGGGAGCTCAATTAATAATATAATAATTCTTTAATTATTAATAATAACACCGGGAGAAGGTAGATGACGGAGGAATCACTTGCCCGGTCTAATAATTCATTTAGTATGATAGACATCTAAAATTCCTTGCCTTCTCTTGTGGGTACCATGTTCAGCTAATGTTAAAGTACTTAACGAGCCAATATGGCTGTTTTCTTGGATATCCAGGACTTTGTCTGAGAGCAACATAGCTCAGATTTTAGTTCGGTTAATCTGGTGGAGGGAATGGGTTGAGAGGAACATCCCTATTCAACAACATAAACATTTAAACCACCCGTCACGTCACACTGGAGAGCTCTCTGAGATTTGGACGGGGCTAATTACTCCTAGACTAATGAAAGTAAATTTTTAAAATTTAACTTTAACTCTTCTGCCAGTATAGTCTAAATTAAAATTAGTAATTTATACATGGTGAGAGATTACAGAGTAATAAATAACTTTTTACTAAAATCAATAATTGGATAGTATCATGTCTATCATTGATCACTTCATAACCATTGATTATTGTTTATTTAGTAAATTTTTATGTTGATGATTATTATATCTGCTTGCATGTTCCATCATTTGATATAGATTGTAGAGCATTATATGTTGACATCGTATCATTGATACTTATGCTTAGTGACTGAATGTAAGATCACATCATATCATTTACCAGTGTAATCCTCCGTGCTGCTAAAATATTCTAAAAGCTGTCAGTCTGGTAGGCAACTTTGATTCATTTACATCTTTGTGCGGCTGTCATAGGCTACTCTTTTGCCCAGTTTACCTTGCTCTGATATATTCTTCTAATCCGGAATCGGGGTAGTATTATATTTATCTTTAGGTAGATCTAATAAGATATAATGGACTTACGCACCGAGTTCCTAAAAGATGTAAGGAAGATCGGGATAGCTGAGGGTAGAGTGGGAGCGCAGTTAGAATCATATGTTAAAGGCCATATGGATACTTTCGATTACATGAGTGCCCGTAATGCTGCAGAGAAGAAGCGAAAGTTGGAGAAAGAAGAATATGACTCGATGCTTGCCCGTCATGCAGCGGAGAGGCTAGAAGAAGAGAGAATGCGGCAACTTGAAGAAGAAGAATATGCTAGACAGTTGCGACTCGAAGAGGAGGCAGCTGTTGAAAGAACGAGGCGTTTTCAAGAAAAGCTGCGTAACTATAAACCACATAGGGAGACGAATAGAGAACTGCAGTTAGACACAGGGAACGGTGAGAACACTATTAGGGTAGTTGAGGAAACTGACAACTCCCATACTGACACTCTGGTAGAAAGGTCTGGGACTCACTCTCTCAATGGAGAGGTGTGTACTATTCTGCCAAAAGGTACCTCATCAAGTGATGAAGTATTAGACCACCCAAGACCTTGCCTCACCCCTCTTATTCCTAATAGGGACAGAGCTGACATTAAGAAGAATTTTTCTGTAGGGATGACCGGATCTACATTGCTGGCCCCCTTTACTTCCATTCTTAAGCCTAAAAGGAAAAGATGGAGTAAGAAGCAGAAATCTTCTAAAGGGACCGGATCTACATTGCTGGAACCCCTTACTCCCATTATCTCAGATGAGATATATGAGAGCACACCCCGCAGTAATCACAAGCGTGATAACTGTACTAACCGTCGACACAGTGGTTCGACTGGCACATCAGCCATTAATGAGGACGAGGGCAAAGCCTTTCCCAACTCCCATATATCCTTTGGCCCCTTCCAACAAGAAGAGGAAGTAAAGCAGACTAATATAGGGAATAACACTAAACCTGTTTCCCCTATTTCCCTTGATGTGATTGCATACAAAATAGAAATAGTTAGTTCTGACTTTTCGCCCAAAGTAGTTGACTGTTATGGCAGCGACAAATCCCCTTATTTGCCTCCACTAGACTTGGTATGTGAAAGCCAGACCAGGGCGGAGATAACAGATAAGGGGGATAGTTCTCTTAAGTTCTTGACGACCTTAGAGACAGAGAGTAAACAGGACATTGCTGCAAGTCCTGTGCACTCTGATAATGGACAGACAGAAATGTTTGCCATTGATGAAGAAGAAGGTACTTCTTGTGTGCAGGGAGACAAATTGTCTCTATCCTGTACAGCTGGGGCGACAGGGATACTTCTGATGAAGGACCCTGCAGCGGAACAAGCCATAAATAGTAGGGAACCCCAACATTCTGGTCTTGTATTACACAGGGGTATCTCAGCTGATAGTGGAAACTTCATTGCGAAGAAATGCCACTTTACTGTCTGCAGGAAACCCTGAGTTTCCTAATGATTTGACTGTACCCCCTGACTTGATTTCGTGCTCTGATTCTGGACTGATCTTAATGAAAGAGAATTCCACCCGGACAATTTGTAAAAGGGAAACAATGCACCGAGGAGGAAACAAGGGGACACTCCTTCAAGAAATCGTCAGTGGTCAGTTGCACTCACGGCATGCTGTCATGATGAGTGACTATATCCCTCGTTTTAAGAGGAGATTTGTGACAGATTTTTCCAGGATCTGTAGATGTAGGAAAAGAGAATCCTACCTGACTACAACTCATCCTTTTCGGAGAGCACTTCAGGCCCTCCCTATGCTAATAGGGCGTGGCGAAGCGAGGAAATGGACAGGGATTGTCAATCAACGATGTCGAGGAATCCCATTGTTGAAGCGGAGATCGATTCTTATCCTGTGGGAGAAGAAACCTCCAGATAAATGGACATTACGGAGCGGCTGCTCGGAATACCCACATGATTCTAGGACTAAGGACTTAGCCTGGAATGAGGGACAACTGGTGACTGTACATCGATGCAGGACATCACGATTCCACAAGGAATACTGGAACAATACTGGAGATGACAGGTTGGACTAACCTTCTTGGGAATCACTGAGTGTCGTAGAATTGGTCTTAAGCGGGCTACGACCAACTTAATGGAGGGCCTGTCACGATACGATCTCAGTGATTCCAGAAGTTAGTACTTGTAATAAGTTCTTCTGGTTATTGAGAGACAAGAGACTATGCCCTTAAACCAAATGTTACTTTAGACCGTATTGATTGAAACGTTTCCAGTCCTTAGTCCAGACAAAGCGACTAAGTCTTTGGTAATATTACCTAAAACTTTACACTGTAGCTAGGAATTCTATTCTCATGCCAGTGTCAGAATGTTATCTCCTGCACAGACTGTAGAGGTCAGCGAACGGGGAACTTAGCATCACACCTGAGCTGGACCGTAGGTCATAAAAGATTACCTAACACGAATTGAGCGGACTGTAGACATAGAGGCGACGAGAAGTTTAAAGTTTAACACGTCAGTGTAATTCTGGGGAGAACAGGTGTTTGGCAATTAGGAATGTTTTATCTTGGTCAAGGTCGTACTGTAGGCCGTTCACTGTGAGTGACAGGTCACTAGTTAGCCAATTTGATTTGATAGGTACTTCAGAGGCGGAGCTTACGCCATCATCTTGAGGGTTGGGTAAAAACTAAGGAAAGGGAGGAGTTTAATTTGGACAATAGATTGATACTTATACTTCGAGCCTGTGGAATTCCCGTCATTAATCGCAGCCTGCCGGCAAACAAACATAGGTCGACGTAAAGGTATATTTTACTGTCGTACTCTGGTTTGGCGATAGATGGAAAAGTTCCAAGGTGAATATTAATTTTAATCTTGTATACTTAGGTTAGGGAGTTAAGCTTAGTCTATACTACCTTTTCCTAATTTGTCTGCACATTCTGCTTGAAATAGTTCTTTGGGAGTATTCAGTATCTCAGTTAGGGAACTGCTAAACTATTCCTATTTCTTGTATGTTTGTGTCACATGTTTTTCATTGTGTGTTTTCATGTGTATAAAATAAGATGTGAACAATGACATTTGCTATAATGAAATGTAATTATATTGTTTTCACGATCAGCCAAAATATGTGCAGGGATGCTGCTACGTTTTGTGTGCCCACCATGTGCTCACTTAATGTGTTCACATAAACAGGGGATTTATAACCCCAGTGGAAGAATGATGGGTGTATAGAATTCACGGTCACTGAAAGATAATATTCAGGACAGCGTGCACATATATATTGTTTGAGTTTTCAGCACATAACCTGCTCCACGTGGTCATGTAATATCAATGTCAGCCAGTTGGAAGTCTGAGTGATGACAGACAACAGACTTAGAAAGTCAACTATCATGACGTAGCATGAAGAGGGAAGGCAGGATATGTGACGCCCATGTAAGACAAAAGACCTTCAGACTAGACTGGAGAGGATGTGGAATATGAGGAGGAGTGATGGGCTATATCTTATTATTATATGTTGTATTAATTGATACATGTATTCTTAGTGTAAGTCAAGATACTACACGTATGTGTTTTGTTTCCATGATTACAGCGCCCATGTGACGATCAGTCCATGAAGTAGCCTACATTGTGTTAGACTCGGCCAGCTGGGAACGAGGTGGAGAACGAGGTGGAGAACGAGGTGGAGAACGATGTGGAGAACGAGGTGGAGAGGAAGTGGAGAATAAGCTGAAACAGGTAGACAACAGGCAAGGAAGAGTTGGACAAGCTTGACAGTTCCTCACGGCTGTCAGAGGCTTATACGTTGAGTTAACCCCTTTATGTTAACCTTTTATCATCATTATCATACCACTCTAAACCCCGAGCTGTTTGTCTCGCTGAAGCGTATCACTTTCATTAACCAGTCACTGTTTGTGTAAATCAACAAACTGGGAATTTCATTGTAGTAAATAAAGCTGGATGTCAAGTTTTAAACTACATAGTTTGTTAAATTCCAAATGTCTGTTCTTACATGTTTAATTAAACTGTTAGGATAGAATACCATTTGGTGGGAGCTCAATTAATAATATAATAATTCTTTAATTATTAATAATAACACCGGGAGAAGGTAGATGACGGAGGAATCACTTGCCCTGTCTAATAATTCATTAAGTATGATAGACATCTAAAATTCCTTGCCTTCTCTTGTGGGTACCAAGTTCAGCTAATGTTAATGTACTTAACGAGCCAATATGATTTCCGCCAAGTTTTTGAAATGACAGCAAATCATTGTTATATTATACAGGAATCAAAGTGTGGCTAACTCTGACACATTTTGTTGACTTTTGTCTTTTAAAAAATTTCTCTTCAAGATTAAAAAAAAAAAAAAAAACCTTTTAAAAACTGCTTTCGTGAGGGACATCTGTGTGTAACTGAAAAAAAAAGACTCTTCAATGATGGACATCTTTATGTACCTGTCAAAGATATTTTAAAACTGCTTCAAAAAGGTGCATCTATGTATACCTGTCAAATATCTTTTTTTTTAAGCAGTTTTAATGATGTACATATATGTGTCACATATCTTTAGAAACTGCTTTAACGAGGTACATATGTGCGTACCTGTCAAAGATTAAAAAAGAGCAAAAAAATGAAATATTGCTTTCATAGGGTACATCAATGTGTACCTATCAAAGATTGTAAAACATCAATCATCCAGACAGAATGTTAGTACATTATAAGAGTCTACCAGGTGTACTCAAAAGTTGCAACGGTTTTGTTATAAGGTGTAATTTATCACGTTAAAATACACGTGGTTCATACAAAAACTGTTAGAGGCATGCCATGCAGATTTACACGTTGATATAACCCGATTGACGTTGAGTAATCCATGCATGCCGAATGTCCGTTTCATTTGCCCTCTTATCTTGACCTCACAGCTGATAAATGTCAAGACAGATGTTTTATTGTTTCCCTTGTTGATTTCTTGTATCTATGTGGCGTATTTATATCCCATGATTTTTCAGTTTATAATAAAACTTGGTCATCTCATTGTTTGTCATTGTTTTTTGTGTAGACATGTTGTTGCAATTTTAAAGAATGAAATATTTACTGCATAGTAAGTAGCTCACAGCAGCAGGGGCCATTCATATT
Source organism: Candidula unifasciata (assembly GCA_905116865.2). Classification (NCBI taxonomy): domain Eukaryota; kingdom Metazoa; phylum Mollusca; class Gastropoda; order Stylommatophora; family Geomitridae; genus Candidula; species Candidula unifasciata. Next base: position 27,222 of record CAJHNH020004561.1, read on the forward strand.
CTTTGCTGCTGGTGTTGGTATTTTGTTAGTGACACAGTACATATTTGATACTTACACACGAGGTAATGAGGGTGTATGGTTTAAACAAACAAAACAAAAACTCATTTCACCAACCAGAGAGGAGGCGAAAGGGAGGCAGAAAAGGACGGGGAAGGGGTCGGCCGACATTCATGTTTTGTTAATGTTGGTGATATGTGTTTGATGAGCATTACTGGTTAGTTGCGTTTCCTTTACAGGACGTTGCACAACCAACTCCAGCAGCCCCTGGCTGTTGTGTGGTTTCCCTGGGCAAATTTACGTCTAGTAATTTGCCATCGCTTTCTGGACGGTCAGCCCCCTGATAGTACTGAAACTAACGCAAGGCGCATGGGCCGTAGCAGGGATCGAACCTGGCACCCATGCATTACGAAGCGTTTGCATCGACTTAGCCACAGAGCCGATTAAAACAGTTTAGTTAGTTGCATATCCTTTACAGGACGTTGCAGAACCAATCCCAGCAGCCCTTGGCTATTGTGTGGTTACTCTAGGCAAATTTACGACCAGTAGTGTGTCATTGCCTCTGGACGGTCGGCTCCTAATTCCACTGTGGAAACCAAGGCTAGGCGCAAGGCATTACGAATTGTTCGCATCGACTTAGCCACAGAGCCGACTATGAGCCTTACAATTCTTGCTATATTAATGATGACTGACATTTTAACCCCACCAGGAGATTACACAAGCGATAAACATCCGGTGACACAAATTGTCACCATACGGATGAGGATCACCTGGGGACATTGCGTCCCTTGTTTGGGTGGTCGGTCTACAATTACGTAGAACAACATTATTGACTGACTGACGTCATCCCCATCAGGTCATCAGACTGAGCGATAAACCTAACCCTAATCTCAAACAATATTACACATTGAAGAATGTTATCAAGTAAACAGACACAAGCAATTGATTAACTTCCCTAAGGCCCACGTTGTTGATACCACTAACTTACAAATGATTGTGTCCCATTGGGTTGCAGTTTAAAGCTGTGCCCCATTTTTTTTTTCTTGGTAATTTGACGTTTAGCAGTTTGTCATTTCCTTCCTAATCCTTGACACACAGACCGTCGTGAAAGTCAACACAACAAGGTCTACTGATAAACTTCCAAAAAACGGAATCCAGACAAGGTGAAACTATAAAACTGTGCTCATTACTCTTCAGGCATATCCGCGGACTAGACGTATACAGTATCCAAGGAAAATAATTACAACTGATAATTTGCAAATGATATATACATTGATTACATTGTTTTAAGACATCAAATGTATAATTACAAAATAATTGTCCATGAAATATACAGATGACGAATGTGGCATTCGGATTTTCTAATTATATGTTTTATGAATGCTCTACAAATAATGTCAATACATAGATATTATTTCACAGTTTTTATTTCTACTTCAGGAACAGTTCACAAACTTTACTGGACGGCTATTCATTGTCGTATAATTTGTGAGAACGAAACATTAATTCGTGGCAGGCACATTAAAGCGTGCCTTGTTATTGAAAATAATAAAAATTTATACGTGTATACTGTACGCTGCATTAGACGCATCTGCCTACCTACTGACACCTGATGTTGCTAACTATCTTTCAAGAGGTGTTTAATCTGAGGAGTTAGTTCCTCGTGGCTAGTGTAGTCACATGCGACACAAAGTCCCACCTTTCGTATGAGAACCTTCTTGATGCAATTTCCAGAAACCCCGTTCAACCGTTAGATTGTATTAGGTCCCCCGACAATAGCCGGATGGGGCGTTAAAATAACTTTAAATTTAGATTTTACACTTCTTTCCCCCCCCCCCCCAACCCCCCCCCCCATCCCGACCCTTCATTGTCCATGCCACGTGGCCTTCGTCTGCTGATAATCTTCTGTCTGGTGTGCTGTCAGTTATTGATAATAGATATGCTCTTGTATGCAACAATGTCAAACTGCCCAGCCGTTTCCTCTTTTAGCCTCCCTCCGTCTCTTGTTTTCTCAAATTGTCGTGTTGTCACTATGTACTTTAGTTAATTATATCTCAGGATGCGACAAAATAACGTCAATTGCCTTTCTGCAGTCAGTTCTCTTCGTAAGGTGATTTATTTTCAAGACATCTTCATTACACTTTTTATCTATCGGTAATGTTTCAATAATTTATGTATAAAACCCCATCTCTACAGCTCCTACATAGATGTTTTACTGCTTGGCTGACTGACCATGATTCACTTCTGAACATTCGGTGTACCTTTATTTAACTCTTAAGAACGTTGTATTTCTTCAGCTGAAACAATAGAAGCTATAATGCAGTGAAAAAAAAGGGAGCGAATGGGCAAAATGTAGACAGCGAAATAAAAGGGAGGATGCTACCAAAGGATGGAGTAAACGCAGTCTAAGAAAACTGAAAATACACAAATCATCATCACCAGTCAGCAGTTCCTTTATAGCACATCGCGCTAGTCTTTCTGCCTCCAGTTTTCCCCCAGCCCTATGTGCTTTCTTAGTCAAAGTCTTGTATCCATCTTGGCGGTCGTCTGCACCGTTTCACAGAAAATGTATGTTCCACGAGACCTTGACCTTTCACATGGGCACAATGACTGAGCTTTCAGAACTGGATTCCTGCCGGGGGCAAATTGAACATTGTAACCAGCACTAGTCATGCAGCCCTAAATCATCAGGCTCTAATCTCCCCTGCCTAGACCGCCCTAAAATGGTAAAACAGACAGCAGTGACAGTTATAGATCACTGTGAAACAGACAACAGTGACAGTTTTAGATCACTGTGAAACAGACAACAATGACAGTTTTAGATCACTGGGAAACAGACAGCAGTGACAGTTTTAGATCACTGGGAAACAGACAACATAGACAGTTTTAGATCACTGGGAAACAGACAGCAGTGACAGTTTTAGATCACTGGGAAACAGACAGCTGTGACAGTTTTAGATCACTGGGAAACAGACAGCTGTGACAGTTTAAGATCACTGGGAAACAGACAGTTGTGACAGTTTTAAATCACTGGGAAACAGACAGCTGTGACAGTTCTAGATCACTGGGAAACAGACAGCTGTGACAGTTTTAGGTCACTGGGAAACAGACAGCTGTGACAGTTTTATATCACTGGGAAACAGACAGCTGTGACAGTTATAAATCACTGTGAAACAGACAGCAGTGACAGTTTTAGATCACTGTGAAACATACAGCAGTGACAGTTTTAGATCACTGGGAAACAGACAGCAGTGACAGTTTTAGATCACTGGGAAACAGACAGCTGTGACAGTTATAGATCACTGGGAAACAGACAGCAGTGACAGTTTTAGATCACTGGGAAACAGACAGCTGTGACAGTTTGAGATCACTGGGAAACAGACAGCTGTGACAGTTTAAGATCACTGGGAAACAGAGAGTTGTGACAGTTTTTGATCACTGGGAAACAGACAGCTGTGACAGTTTTAGATCACTGGGAAACAGACAGCTGTGACAGTTTTAGGTCACTGGGAAACAGACAGCTGTGACAGTTTTAGATCACTGTGAAACAGACAGCAGTGACAGTTTTAGATCACTTGGAAACAGACAGCAGTGACAGTTTTAGATCACTGGAAAACAGACAGCTGTGACAGTTATAGATCACTGGGAAACAGACAGCAGTGCCAGTTTTAGATCACTGGGAAACAGACAGCTGTGACAGTTTTAGATCACTAGGAAACAGACAGCTGTGACAGTTTTAGATCACTAGGAAACAGACAGCTGTGACAGTTTTAGATCACTAGGAAACAGACAGTTGTGACAGTTTTAGATCACTGGGAAACAGACAGCTGTGACTGTTTTAGATCACTGGGAAACAGACAGCTGTGACAGTTTTAGGTCACTAGGAAACAGACAGCTGTGACAGTTTTAGATCACTGTGAAACAGACAGCAGTGACAGTTTTAGATCACTGGGAAACAGACAGCTGTGACAGTTTAGATCACTGTGAAACAGACAGCAGTGACAGTTTTAGATCACTGGGAAACAGACAGCAGTGACAGTTTTAGATCACTGGGAAACAGACAGCTGTGACAGTTATAGATCACTGGGAAACAGACAGCAGTGACAGTTTTAGATCACTGGGAAACAGACAGCTGTGACAGTTTAAGATCACTGGGAAACAGACGGTTGTGACAGTTTTAGATCACTGGGAAACAGACAGCTGTGACAGTTTTAGATCACTGGGAAACAGACAGCTGTGACAGTTTTAGGTCACTGGGAAACAGACAGCTGTGACAGTTTTAGATCACTGGGAAACAGACAGAAGTGACAGTTTGAGATCACTAGGAAACAGACAGCTGTGACAGTTTTAGATCACTGGGAAACAGACAGCTGTGACAGTTTTAGGTCACTGGGAAACAGACAGCTGTGACAGTTTTAGATCACTGGGAAACAGGCAGCAGTGACAGTTTGAGATCACTAGGAAACAGACAGCAGTGACAGTTTGAGATCACTGGGAAACAGACAGCAGTGACAGTTTGAGATCACTGGGAAACAGACAGCAGTGACAGTTTGAGATCAAAACCAAAAAGGTTTGATTTCAAATTTCAAGAATGAAAAAAGTTTTACGACATAGGAACCCAGAAACTAACATACTCCCCAGCACAATGGTGGGTCGAAAAAAATTTTGGTAAACCCAAAAGGGAAAAATTACCAAAATCAATTCAAAGTGATATAAAAAAGTTCACGAACAGTAGTTTTTTAAAAAAAAATATATAAGTATCACGCCTGCTCCTTTTTTTATAAAAAGGTATTTTTTGATTGATATTGGGATTTTGTTTCAAAATTTTGGGGTTTTTTTTTTTTTTAAGCCTACAAGTAAATCGTGAAATTTAAAACGTCAATTTTTTTATTTAAAATCATGAGCTCCCTTTAAGGCTGCGATTATAATTTTTTTTTTCCCTTATTTTTATGTGGGGGACATAAAAGCGTGCCAAAAACTAAAAGAAGTTGTATCTTTTCCCACGTTTCCCCCCGTTTTTTTTTTTTTTAAAGCGTTCCCACCCAGCAGCATGGTTCGGGCCCAAAATGATGAAAGGCACTGCCCCTGATGAGTTATGAGGGTTTATCGTCAGGGCATTTCGGATGTGTTTTTAGGTGTAGTTCCCCCTTTGCATATACATCAGCGCCCCGCGGTTAATAGTAAAGCCCTATTTTGGTTTTGCAAAACTTCTCGGCGAAATGTGTGTTCTCGGCCAGATGTCCGACTTACCCCATTCTTGCACCTTGAAAAGTTGGGAGTAGCTTAAAAATCACCCCGATCGTCGATCTCTCAAATGCTAAAAACAAGTCTACATGATAAATGGGTGGCTCTCTAACTAGGCCAAAGGGGTTTTGCAGTTTTTTCTTTCCCACAACCGCTCCCCTATGAAAAAGATGAAGGTAACTTCACGCACAGAGAGTTTTATGATGACTCGACCACTCTGCGCAATAGCCCCCCCGACCCGCTTACTTTCCATGGAACCACACGGAACAACGTAAAAAATACCCCTGCGGCTAGCCTCGTGAAAGTCGTATTACCGCCATATCCTAAGACAGCCCCTTGTATATATAGAAGGCACCACGGGCCCCTGGATGTTTTTATACAGACCAGCAGTAAATCCCCAGAAGGTGGTGCAAACACATGGAAAACAATTATGTATTTGCAATGTAAGAGAAATAATTTAAAAATTTTTAAATTTTTATTACCTTACATTTTTAAAAAGCAATGTGTATGAAACACATTATTTTGCTTAAAAAAGTTTGCCATCATATGCTGGTTACATATTTCTGAATTTATATTTTGAAAAGAAAAAAAACGTTTTTAGGTTTTTGGGGGGTTTAACAAAAGGATTAAAATAAGGCAAAAAGGTAAACCCCTAAGGCTCCGTTTTTTCAATCAAATCAGAGTCCGAAGAGCGAGCCCGTGCACAGGCCTGTAGCACCCGGGAATGATCCCGAAAACTTAGATAGATTTTAAACCCCAAAGTTGCAAGGGGGACGCCCTTAGGTATATTCAATTTCCCAAATGCCCAAACAATTTTTTTTTAATACAACAATGCCGTGGGGGGCCCGATTTCGTACCAGAGACCAAGGGGAAATTTTAGGTCCAAAGGGGAAGGGCGAAGAAAAAAAAGGGGTGTGTTTAAATGCGAATTGGAAATCATTTGATAAGGAGAGCTCCCTGGAAAGCTTTGGGAGGGGGCTTATCAAAGACCCGTAAAAGATAGTTTCGAGTTTTTAAATTGAAATAATATTTTTTTTCAAGCGGTAAATGTTTTTAAAAAAAAAACAGAGACAAATAATGAAGGAAATCAATGCGAGATGTTACGTTTTTTTTTCACACAAGGAAGGTAATAAAAATTTTTTCGCTAGAATATTTAATTTCTTTCGTTAAAAATTTAAAAAGTATTTTAAAACACGGCGTTTTCCGACCAATAAAAATAGAAAAGTGGGGGTATTTTTTATACAACCATTTATTTAGAAAAGGGGTGCAAAATTTTTATGTGTTTATAGTATGTAAATCGTTAAACTTCAATAATTTAAAAAGAAAAAAGGTGGCATTAAATATTAAATTTTTACTGGTTTTTTTTTTTTACAGGTCTGGGTGTACCTTAATTTGAAAAAAAAAAGCAGTTTTGTAGTGGGAAATTTAAATGATCCAAAATTTTCTGCGCCCTTTTTAATTTTCCATAATTTCTGCTGGGTTTTTGAAGGGGTTTGGGGTCCAAAAGGAGAAAAAAAGGCTGTGTGAGGGAGTGCGGCCGCCATGGTAAATGAGAGGGGTGTCCCTGTGCACTTTCCCCACCCCACCACCCCAAAAAAATTTTAAAGGAATTTTAAATTTAAAAAGCAAGGAAGTTTATACACCCCCCGGAAAAACCCCCCCCCCTTAAAAGCCCAAAGACAGAGAGCCCCCTGAGAACTTGCACAAAACCCGGGAACCTAAACAGCCCCTCCAAATCCCCCACATACACCTCAGCACAAAATCACCCCCTGGACCGGCCCCTATTTTTGGGAAAAAGTTCTAGGGAAACAAAGTTTAAATTTTATTAACTTTTTTTCCAAATTTATAAATGTCCAGCTTTATCACAGAAAAACTCCAGACGCTTTTGATCACACAGGCCCAAAAAATTTTCAAAATTTTTAACTATTTTAAAAAATCAAAAGATTTTGAGTTTTTACAAAGTAAAATAACAAAATTTAAAAAAAATTTTTAAAAAAAGGGGAGTTCTTATTTTCTCAAAAAGTCAATGCCCTTTTCCCGGCTGTTTTTATCATTGTTTCCCGTTTCCCCTTTAGACCCCCATTAAAATGGTTTTGTGGTTTTGGGTTTCTGTGTGTGTATGTGTGTGGATGTATGTTTGGGATTTAAATCAAAAAATAGTAATTTTTTGGTTTTGCAAGTGTGTGAAAGCCTTATTTTTAATCAAAAGATATTCAAGTAGAGGATTTATGTTTTAACAATACTTTTAAAAAAGGCCCTGGTATATTTTTTTCTCAAAGTAAAACCCCTCCCGTGGAAAAAAAGATTGTTTTTTTCTCTAGGAATGTTTCCACGCCTATTTTGTTTTTAATTTTTTTTCAAAATTTTGTAGACATAAAATTATGATAGAGTAACCCAATTTAAACCCCTGGTTTTTAAAACCCGAATTAGAGCTGAGAAAACCCCAAACTAATTAACCAATATAGAAAATATTTCAGAAAAGACAATTTTTCAAAAAGAAGCGCTAATTCTCAATGGGAAGTTTTGGGTATCAACAACATAATCATAAAAACGGTGGTAACCGGCATTTTTTTGCTTGTTGTGACAGCCTTAAATATTTTTCAAAAAGCCATCCCCGAGCCAAAGGGCATTTAAAGTCGGGCACAGGACAAAAAAAATCAAATGAGGTCATTGGGTGACCCCGCTGGATGGAGACGAATCAAAGCCATCAAAAACGTTGGGCAAAAGGGACCCCGGGGAAACAGCCAACCCCCGGTCGGAAATTTGGAAACCGGTTTATTTAAGGCCATAAAAAGTTTCAGCTGTGTCAACATTGCCCTGTGGAAAGGGTGGCCTTTTTCAATAACAAAAAAACACTTTTAGAATTTTAACAAAACCCATAAAGTGTCCAAATTTGTAGCTGTTTAAAGTTTAACCAAAAGCAGGCCCGTCGTAATAAGTTAACCAGGGTCCCCTTTGACCCCAAAAAGTTTCTGAGGGGTGTTTTCAAGATCGGGGGATATTTTCACTTTTGGATTTTCTCCTTTAGATATTAATTTTACTGGGAAACTGTTTTGTGTGTGTTTAGAAAAGGGATTTCCGCAGTTAAAACCCTTGGGTGGTAAATTCCCCGGAATTTTTTACCCCGTATAAATTACCCCCCCGTGGTCCAGTTTTTGGGGAGGGCATGAATGGAGACCTTTTGTTAACGACCTCCCCTTTTGTCTCCCCAAAACCCTAAGGAGAGCCGTGAAGATTTTTTCATTTCTAACTGCGATGGAAAAAAGGGGTTTCGAAAAAAGTTTGTTTGATAGAAAAAGTCAACATTTTTTAAAAGGGCTGTTTCCTCCCCTATCATCAAAAAAATAAGATATTGCTGCTGCCCGACTACTTGGCCTCGGTACCAAAACCCGTCCTAACGGAAACACTGACCTTTCAGCAAGACACAAAGAAAACAGAGTTGTGTGTCCCAAAACTTCGTTTAAAAATGGGTGTGCTGGCCCTTTTCTCAAAAGAAAACTGAAAGGGTAGTACATAGGACCTCAAACGAAAAATTTTTTTTTCAAGCAAAAAGGGGCCCCGGGTTTTGGAGATTTTTTATTTTCGGTTTTTAAGGGCCCCCGGGCGACAATGTGGTTTGTCGAAAGACATTTTGTGGGGACGGGGTTCTTGCCCAGAAATGGGGTGTTTGAGTTTTTGGGGCCTTTCAAGGGAAAATACCATTTGGTGGACTCTCTGGGTGCCCTGTTTCTCGGCCGAACCAAAATTTAGGGAAATTTAGGAGCTTTTGATGACCCCCCAATTTTTTCGAGTTTCTCTGATATCCCAAAGGCCCGGTTTTCTGTATACAAGGGAATATA
>CAJHNH020004562.1:0-36268 GCA_905116865.2 Candidula unifasciata
TATCACACTCAAATTACACGTACACACTTTCTTACATGCTCATAACATTTTCAGACACATAAACACTAATATACAAACATGCACACACATACACACATCATATAATATACACATAGATAGCGAGCGAGAGAAGAAGAACACACACACACACCATCACATAGAAAGAGAGAGAGAGGAGGAAAGATGAAGAGAGAGAGAGAGAGAGAGAGAGAGAGAGAGAGAGAAGGAGAGAAGAAGAGCGCGCCACATCTATTTCTTTTTCTTTCGCACGGAGAGCATGCTTTGTTGCCAGCAATCTTCAACACTAAAAAACATGGAGAAAAATGGTTCGGAAAACACAAACTCCCCTTGAGTAGGTGCTTGCAACCTGTGTCACCGGCAATCTCTCTTTTTTTTTGGAATGGGGGTGGGGGGGGGGGAGGGGAAGAAAGGGGAAACTTAATGCAAAACATCACATAAAAAGCAAAACCACAAGGCGGGATACCCCCGTAAACCTTCATCAAAGTCGGACCAGCCGAACAAACTTGTGAATGAAAAGTGGACCTACTCTATTGGGAAGATTAATGTGAACCTAACCGAAATTTCCACCCCTTCACCATGGCATTTAGGAAACAGAGGTGCCGGGACAAAACTAACAAGTAAAAATCCCGGAAAGCAAAGGTGGCAGGACTTTTATGGATGATCACATCAGTCACAGACTGCCAATTGGTCTATAAAATAGGGATTTCTCCATACATGCCCAATTCCACTCTTGAAGGCATGACCAAACTTTCATTTAGTTTACTTAACTAATTTTGTATTCAAAAGCAAATTTCCGAGGAAAGTGATAAATAAAAATCAAATGGGCGAATGCCGAAAGGAGTGAGGGAGTTAAGGAGAAATGTTTGGTCAACCAAATAGTCATCAACAGTTACGAGGGACAGATAAGATGGACCCCCCTCAGTAGACGAAAACAGCAGACATCATCAGACAGACAATAAAGTTCAGTTGCGTATCCTTTTACAGGGACGTTGCAGAACCAACCCAAGCATTTTTTTTATTTTTTCTTGACGTTATAGTTTTTTCTAGGCAGATCTACCATCACAGTAGTTTGCCCATTTGGCGCCGGTAGGCTGCTCTTTTTCGATTTTCAATTGCAAAGGGTTTTACGTGCGCCACAATGCACACGAGCGTCCGAGCTCATGACCAAAAGATTTCAGGGAAATAGTAGATGTCCTAAGTCACGTGAAAAAATTCCAGCCCTTACCGGGGATTGAACATAGTACCTCTAGCGCTAGGAGGGTGACCACCGTGCGCTCAAGACCATGCAGGCCCTTTTGAAAATGTTTAAGGAGTCCTAAATGTCCCCACCTGCAACCCTGCCTTCTTCGTGCTGACTCGAACAATACCTTTAAGGCGCACAAAGTGTCGTTTTATCGAAGAATGTTTAATCTAATTAGGCAGCTATAACTAACTTCTTTTGCTCCATAGATACATGCGTACACACGTACATAATTACATGTTTGTCTGCCTATCTGCGTGTGTGTGTGTGTGTGTGTGTGTGCGCGCGCCTGCGTTTACATGACTGTGAGTGGATGTGTACGTGTGTGTGTTTATGTTGGGGTGTGTGTATGTGTGCGAGCATGTATATGTGCATTTATGTATTTTTTTTAGATAGGTATGTATTGTTGAAATGTAGAATTAAAAATCGACATTACAGCACTCGGGACACTCCCGTAAGCACTCCCATCCCATCTCCAGCAGCAAGCGAAGCGTTCCAGTTTTAATGGTACTATTAACTGTCTGATTGTAATGATCTGTTTGTGGCTCCGCGCTGTTGAATCGTTCCCAAAAGGCCCTTACAACATCTAGCTAGTCATACATCAAATTTACCAACAAGTGGTGCAGAACCGGCCAGTATGTCTGTCTGCTCGTTTCCTAACCCACAAGCATTACCTATATCCAAAGGACGCTAACAACCCGGGACCTCTGATATGCATATATGTCTGTGTATGTATGTGTATATGTATGTGTGTATGTATGTGTGTATGTATGTGTGTCTGCATGCTGGAATGTCTTGATGTGCATCGTGCCATAAGCGAGAGATGCGATGAAGAGAGGAGAGAGGAGAGAGAGAGAGCGGGAGAGAGAGGAGAGAGAGAGAGAGAGAGAGAAGAGAGAGAGAGAGGAGAGAGAGAGAGAGAATGGTAATCCTAAAAGACACTATTAAAGGAAATGAAATTCTAACCATTAGTTTGAGATAGCTCGTTGAAGAAGGGGAGATTACTGGCTATGAACGTTATCATCTATATGTGCGTGTGAGTGTTTTGTGTGTGTGAGTGTTCGTGTGTGTGTGTGTGTGTAAAAAGGTAAAGGTAAAGTCGGGAGATGTGGACCAGCGTCATTACACACGGTTATAAACCATAAGTGCTCTGCCACCAGTACGGACAGCTGATAAAGAAACTGTCCGCCTGTGTCGCATCCCACACGTAACTCCGTAGCTACAGCGACGTTTCTCAACTCAACCCAGAGTGTCAACTCTGGTAACTATTTCCTAGAGGCTAGGTTAACCCCAGAAACCGCCCGGTTTCGAACACCAGTCGTGGCTTCAGCGAGTCGCAGCTGGATTTGAAAGCGAGCCTCCTATCGACTGCGCTAACGCAGCCCTTTTTGTGCGTGTGTGTGTGTTTGTATTGTTCAATGTGTCTATACCTACGTGTGAGTGTTTGTGTTTATGTGTGTGTTTATGTGTGTGTGTTTGTGTGTGTGTTTGTGTGTGTGTGTCCGTGTTTGTGTCTGCTGCTGTGTCTGCGCGAGTGTGTGTGTATGTGTGTGAGTGTGTAAGGATATATCACCGCATACAGAGGGAGCCGCGTGGTCGGAAGGTAGTGTGTTCGGGTTCTGACAGGAACTGGACTTTTTTTCAAAAACGACCTCGGCACTCAGGTCGACCTAGCCTTGAGTGGGTACCATGTACAGTCCTGGCAAGTAAAGGCGGCCGGCGTGGTGCTGACCATATCATCCACCAAGTGCCGTTAGGTCTGTAAAATATAGGTCTAGCCCTATGTACCCGATACGCCTGAAGGAGTGGAAAGGGTACTTTTCTTTTACCCCAGACAGAAATGGGCGTAAAGGGTTCTCTTATTGATTATTGATCGTCTCTCTCTCTCTCTCTCTCTCTCTCTCTCTCTCTCTCTCTCTCTCTCTCTCTCTCTCTCTGTCCATCTATCCCTCTTGTAAGCAATTCCTGATTCAATTATGAGTCATATTTATGTATGTAACTTGTGGGCAAATTATATTTTTTAAATTTTTTGCAGGATTGATGTAGCTGTTTTGGTATTTATATCTTTTTGACACGGAGACGTAATTACAATTTACGCGTAATTATTATTTGTTGGAGAATCATTGAGACCACTGGAAATATATCATAAGAAATAATTTCACAGATACTTTTTTTTGGCCTTCCATTTCCTTAATGACGGTAGTCTACATTTTACCCACTGCTATCTTTGTTAATGTTAATGTTAAGAGTAATGTTAATGTAAATGTTTATTTTTAGAATGAAGATCCCGAAACATGGGTGTAACCCATAAGTGCTCCGTTCTACTTCTAACTGAAGTCTGAAGAATTTCAGCGCTGTGCACAAACTCGGTTGCACCGGCCAGGATCCTGAGATACTTTAAGTAGATTTTTAATTCAAAATTCTGCCCCGGCAGCGCCGTTAGGCTACTCTTTTTCAGGTTCCTACTGCCAAGGATATTTTAGGTGCGCAACCTTACACAGTCATTTCCCCTTTCGTGCGGACGTTTCAGAAACACAAGGACAGGTTATACAGTTATTTAATGGCACGCATAAAAGCAGAATATATACACATATATATATATATTTAAAAACTAAATACATACAGAGATAAATAAAAGACCTTAGTCACCTGTTCCCGATTGGTAGTGAACAAGTGTAAGGGGTCCCTGATAGACTCTAAGTTAGACTTAATTTTTTTTAAACATGACTATAAAACTGTAAGACTCCTTTGATAGAATCTAATTTAGACTTTATTTGTTTAAACATGACTATTAAACTGTAAGTCTCCGTGATAAACTCTAATTTAGACTTTATTTGTTTTAAACATGACTATTAAACTGTAAGACTCCTTTGACAGACTCTAATTTAGACTTTATTTGTTTAAACATGACTATTAAACTGTAAGTCTCCGTGATAAACTCTAATTTAGACTTTATTTGTTTAAACATGACTATTAAACTGTAAGACTCCTTTGACAGACTCTAATTTAGACTTTATTTGTTTAAACATGACTATTAAACTGTAAGTCTCCGTGATAAACTCTAATTTAGACCTATTTTTTTTCAAACATGTCTATTAAACTGCAAGTCTCCCTGATATACTTTAATTTAGACTTGATTATTGTAAACATGACTATTAAACTGTAAGTCTCCCTGACAGAATCTAATTTAGACTTAATTAATTTAGACTTTTTTTGTTCAAACATGACTATTCAACTGTAAGTCTCCCTGATAAACTATTGATTTTAATAGGCGTTCAGTTGTTTGATTAATCCCCCCTTAACAGTCGATTCACAATACCTCTGTCAAACTGCCCGCAGTTAGAATCAAACAGGGTATCTCGGAATTACGAAACCTGTTCGCAAGCCTAAACCATAGAAGCTGACCCTGGTATTACTCAGAAATAATACATGTTAGGAGTAGACTGTAAGTGTTTCAGTAACAAGTGTCTGGAACTAAAAGAGTTAAAACTGCTGAAGATCTCGCCAAGAACTCACCTCGACAACCTATTTTACAAGGCCCTGGCCTATGGTTGCTGCTGTGGCATTTAACATACCTGACCTTCGTGGTCTGATCAAGCTGACGAGCCGGATAGGAAGGCAAACCCCTGAGTTCACACACAGACACGGACGGAGAGATATCTAGAACAACATCAGGTAGGGAAAACAAAACCTACAGCAGACATAACAAGAATCTTGCCGATTTGTCTCGCGCTGAGTTTCATAGGCGGATGATTCAGTGTTCACTACAGAGGTAGTGCTAGTTTTAAAACAATGATTGCTATAAGAGAGAGAGAGAGAGAGAGAGAGAGAGAGAGAGAGAGAGAGAGAGAGAGAGAGAGAGAGAGAGAGAGAGAGAGAGTACAAAAACCAGACCTTAAGGTATCAAGCATGTTAAATCTTCAACAGGCGGGTTTTTGTTAATGAACTGGTTATTTGTTCCGGTAACTTACTTCTTTCCCAACCTACAAGACGTAATTGTATGACTAAATGTTATATATTTATGTATACATATGTATATCTGTTACCCTTAAAATAACAAAAAATGATAAAGAAATTGAAAATGTCACAAACTTTGAATATCTAGGCTCTATAATAACAACAATGGAGACTGTTCGAGAGAAATTAAAAGGAGGATGGCCATAGCAATGCAAAGATTGTACAGCCTTAAAACTCTTTGGTTAAGTACCAGCAAGGAGATAAAAATTTGAATTTTGAGAGCATGCATCTTCCCTGCGGCTACATACGGATGTGAGTCGTGGACTATCTCTCAGTGCTTAAGAAAGAGAATAGGGGCTTTTCAGCTGAAATGCTATAGATAGATTCTCAGAATATCTTGGACAAAGAAGATGAGAAATATTGACATCTTAGAAGATCTGAACATCAAGGAAGATTGGGTAATAAACAGCATCCTTTCTCGAAAGCTGAAATATTGTAGTCATATCAAGCGCCACGACGGATTGGAAAAAATTATAGCAGAAGGCATGGTACCAGGAAGGAGGGGGCATGGGCCGACCGACACGAAGATGGGCACAGGATATAAGTGACTCCTTGAGTGTGAAAGTGCATGAGGCGGGAGAACTGGCGAGAGACCGAGTTTCTTTCAGGCAGACTGTGATGAGAGCGACGTTTTGCAAAGGACCTGCTACATGATTGATATATATATATATATCATCATCATGTAGCAGGTCCTTTGCATTTTTATATTGTTGTCCTAATAAATGCCATGTTAATAGCACTTTCTTGGGCTGATACAGCTAAATAAACTGTGCTGGTTTATTTATGTATACTTTTGCATAACACGTAGAACAAATGAAAGAATGAATCAAGAAGTGACATCACTGCACTCCGGACATTCCCACACGTGCTCCGTCTCCGTCTTCAGTGAACAATAAGGAGTAGACATGCTAATAGTACACGTTGCAACCTATTGAAATGTATGTCTCTGTTTCCCCTTTATGTTGAATATCTTTTAGAGCCTCTACACACCCACAGCTGAATAAGTCTTTCAGTGTATAGATTCACTATCTGTTCTTTTTCACTGGCCATTTTATCCCATAGAGCTTTCATCACATCTGCTTTGTCATATTGTAGCTCACAGACCAGCTGAACGGCAGCAGCGAATCTATCAGCCTGCTCATTACCTCACACACGTGTATCCTGGACCAAACATTCATGATATTCTCTTGATCTGGATCTAATCGAATGACGCAAGCCGATCTGATCGCAGGACATCAATTTCAATTTTCAGAATCATACTCTGTGAGTCTGTTACAGCCACAAAATGTCGGGCTGTGCTTTTTTCAAGCTACCGGAAATCTTCTGTTACTGCTTTGCCCTCCATTCTCATACTGGATGTAGTGATGTTGTACGCGAGGCTCTCTGTTTTCGAGAAGTGTCCATTCACCTTTGCAAAAACACCCCACCCACACTTTTCAACTCTTACCACAGACCCATCTGTGTATTTTAAGATGTACCTGGGCGTACATTTTCTTTAATCAGCTCTTGCACTGCTGACTCTGTTTCACCAGCTATCCAATCCCGGCACCCTGGGTCCAAATTAATAAACTGTATACGTTTGCCTCCTACATGTTGCAGTGGGGTATAAAAGGTCTCGGGGCAAGACGTCCGCCTCAAGAGCTGGAAGTCCAGGGTTAAGTAACTTCACCTAGTCTCTGTAGTAAGATCAGACGTCCGTGTGTATTGTTGCGCACGTAAAAAAAAATCCCTTTGGTAGTTGGAAATCGAAAAGAGCAACATAACCGCGCTGTCGGGGAACAATTTGAAGTTTAAAAATCGAATTTTCACGATCCTCGCCGGTGCAACGGAGTTCGTGCACAGCGCTGAGATTCTTCGGACTCAAGCTTGAGTTAGAAGTAGAACGGAGCACTTATAGGTTATTACCCTTGTGCCATGATGTTGATTTATTGTTTAAACACAAACCAAGCATGTTGCAGTTTCATTTCCCAAGCTACCCGTGTGGGTTCCGGGGCCCTATTATAGGGAAAACAAGAATAGGCCCACTGCCTACCCAAAAGCATGTCGTAAGAGTCGACTAATTGGGAGCTTCCTTCAAAGTCGGAGTGCATCTGCATGAGAGGCAAGGAACCAGCAGTCTGCATACAAATAAGTCAGATCTGTAAAACGGATGCACACGCAACACTCAGGTTCTGGAACAGGACTGCAGTCCAGAAGTGGATGAACAACCAGAACTTTCCGCCAGAGTTTACAGCTGGTAAACGAGAAGAAGACGAAGATTTCCCAAGCAAAAACTGCTGGTTTCAGGTATTCCAGACAAGACGCAGTGTAGTCAGCTGACCAGCTCTTTGCTTTGTTACAGAAGTGACACACAGACACACACAGACACACACAAACACACAGACACACACACAGACACACACACACAGACAGATATACACACACAGAATCACATACACACAGACACACACACAGAAACACACACAGACACACACACACAGACACACACACAGAGAGACACACAGACACACACAAAGACAGAGACATACACAGACACACACACACATACACACAGACACACACACAGACACACACACACAGACACACACACAGACACACACATACACACAGACATACACACAGACACATACACACAGACACACAAACACACACACAAAGACAGAGACATACACACAGACACAAACACACATACACATACACAGACACACACATACACACAAAGACAGAGACATACACACAGACACAAACACATACACACACACATACACACAGACACATACAGACAGACACACACACATACACACACACATACACACACAGACACACACATATATACACACACAGACACACAGACACACACAAGCTAACAAAATGTCACCAGTAAATTAAGTATGTCTATGGCGCATACGATGCTAGACTCAATATTTCTAGCAGACCAGTGGAATCTACTTCTCAAGACATTATTTGGCACTCATTTTAGGCTGTATCGAACCACGACCGGCTCCAGCTGACGGGCCTTGTTGCTGACGTCACGGGGTCAGGCTAGCGATGCGTTAACACAGCAGCTCTCAAACAAGAAATAAACTATTTTCGACAGTGGCGAGGAAAAGTAGTAGCAGAGAGAGAGAGAGAGAGAGAGAGAGAGAGAGAGAGAGAGAGAGAGAGAGAGAGAGAGAGAGAGAGACGAAAAGCAATAGCACAGGGGGAGATGGTTGAACAGTAATGGCACAGAGAGACAAATGAAAAACAATAGCACTGACAGACTGACGATCAGGGGCAACACGGAGATACGAATGAAAAGAAATAGCAGAGAGAGAGAGAGAGAGAGAGAGAGAGAGAGGGAGAGAGAGAGAGAGAGAGAGAGAGAGAGAGAGACGGACGAAAAGCAACAGCACAGACAGACGGACGATCTGGGACAACACGGAGACACGGATGAAAAGTAATAGCGCAGAGAGACAGACGAACAGTAAAAGCACACAGGGAGATAGTTAAACAGTAATGGCACAGGAAAGACATACAATCAGAAGTAACACAGATATTTGAGGGAATAACAACAGTAACGAAAGTTGGAAGAAAGTAACAATCGATGATTTGCACAATCAGAGAAAACCAAAATTACTTTTGGAATCAGTCAGTCAAATCAGTCAGGTGCCTTATCCACTTTGAAAGTAGGCTGCATTGGGATCTCCAAGACTTCTTGTCTCTTGCCTTGGTTGTACACTCTCTCACACTGCTGTTAATTCATCTGTTTATGCTATCGTTCAATTTGTACTTCTGTCTATCGTTTACTCTCTTACCATTGACTTTCCCCTCCAGTATCGTTTTTAAAAGAGTTTTATGTCTTTTAATGTGTGCAAAATATTTATATTCTCTCTCTCTCTCTCTCTCTCTCTCTCTCTCTCTCTCTCTCTCTCTCTCTCTCTCTCTCTCTCTCTTAGTTACCCTCCTTTCATTCGTAGTCTCCCAAGAATTTGTTTTTTGTTTTCATGAAATACGACCTCACATTTCCAGAGATTCAGTTTGCTTTTCTAGTTTTGGAAATCACTTGCAGCCGAATTTCATTGTTGCAATGCCTTTCAATTTATTCACTGGAAATAAACCTTGGAGCATTATAACGATAAGCCAGTGCTCTAACCGCCACGTTACCACTGGAACACATGTTAGTCACACCATTTACCTTTACCGTTAGTACTTGACACACTACCAAAAGGTATCACAATGCAACGCAGGCACACACCTGACTACAGGTATACTCCACTACAAACCAACTTTCGTTCCCACGAGTATTATTAGAACGCAACAACTAAGGGCCACCAGGTTGAAGAATACTGTAACAGCCCTCTCCCCACAACCACCACCCCAACAGATCGCAGCCTCTTCCACCTTAACTGCTTTCTGTTATAAACACACAAGTTTTGGGAGGGCCACAAGGCGAAGAAATTGGTGGCATTGTCTTTAGAATTGTTTCTTTCGTTGTGTGGTCAGTAGTTTTTCACACAGTTGGCCGTGAGTACTTTAAATGTGATGAGTTTTTGTGAATGTATGCAGTAACACACAAGGTCTGTTGTGATTGTACATGCACGTAAATATATCAGTACCATAAATAGTAAATAGTGTACTATCTGTTGCTAGTACAGTGATTAGAATATATTATATTTCCCCTATTATCTATAATGTGATTAGTATGTATTGTATATGCTACTCCCTACTTTTAGTACCTTGAATATTATACAGTATATGAGCTACTCTCTTCATTTAGTACCCTGATTAGTATATAATGTATGGGCTACTTCCTACATTTAGTACCGTGATTAGTATATATTATTTGTGCTACTCTCTACATTTAGTACCGTGATTAGTATATATGTGCTACTCTCTATATAAGTACCGTGATTAGTATATATTATATGTGCTACTCTCCACATTTAGTACCGTGATTAGTATATATGTGCTACTCTCTATATAAGTACCGTGATTAGTATATATTATATGTGTATATCTATATTTAGTACCTTGCATATTATATAGTGCCTATGGGTGTGAGTCATGGGCAATGACAACAGCTCACAGAAGCCAACTGCAGGCCTCGGAAATGAGATATCTGAGAAAGGTGGTCCAAGTGACAAGAAGGGACAAAGTCCGCAATCAGACAATACGTCAAGATCTTGATACCCAGCCCTTACAGACCCGAGTGGATCAGTCACAGTTACGATGGTTTGGACATGTATGCAGAATGGGAGAAAATCGGCCACCATGGCAAGCATGGGAGGCTAAGAACCAGGGAACAAGACCTCCAGGACGACCCAGGGTGGGCTGGGAAGACAACATTCGACAGTCCCTAACTGACAGAGGACTGGAATGGAGTAAAGCCAGAAAGAAAACTGCTGATAGAGACGTCTGGCGATCTCTCTGGCAAACCTCTACACCCCAAGGTAGAAGAGGAGTGACTAAGTAAGTAAGTAAGTAAGCATATTATATAGTGTATGGGCTACTCTCTACATTTACTACCTTAAATATTATATAGTGTATGGGCTACTCTCTACATTTACTACCTTAAATATTATATAGTGTATTGGCTACTCCCTACATTTAGTACCTTGAATATTATATTGTTTGTTTTAGTATCCAGAAGCCATGAGTTGTTAACCCTTAGGCTCAGTAATATGGATATCGCAACCTTTCGGTCTTGATTCCATTGTAAATACCGTAAATCTGGGAGAAATGTGGCTTTTTTGCCTACCCCCGAAAGTGAACCCGGACCACAAGGAGTTCGTCACTCAGTCTCCGCGCAATCCGGTTTAGCCAACTACGCTAGAGAGCCGGGCTAAATATTATATAGTTTATGGGCTACACTGTACATTCACTACCTTGAATATTATTTAGTGTTTGGGCTACTCTCTACATTTAGTACCGTAATTAGTATATATTATGTCTGCTACTCTTTACATTTAGTATTTTGACTGACTAATATATAGTGTATGGGCTACACTCTACATTTAATACCTTGAATATTATATTGTGCATGGGCTACTCTCTACATTTAATACCGTGATTAGTATATAATGTATCGACTACCCTCTACCTTTAATACCCTGATTAGTAAATGTTGCATGTGCTACTCGCTATGTTTAGTTCCTTGAATAGTATATACTCCATGTGCTACCCTCTACATTTAGTACTGTAATTAGTGTATAGTGTGTGACAACTCTCTAATAGCATGATTAGTCTATACTGTATCTGCTACTCTCTACATTTAGTACTGTAATTAGTATATACTGGTCTTGCTAACCTCTCTTAATCTTACAGTGATTAGTATATATATATATATATATATATATACTGTATGTGCACCTTTCTACCATCAGTACGATGATTTGGGTATAATTGTTATGCTGCTCTCTGCCTTTGGTGCGGCGTCCGTGGCAAGACCGACTCGTAATTCCAATGTACCGCGATTGAAACCCACTGCTGGCTGCGTTGATTTTTATCATGGTATGGGGCATCGCAGGTCGACCCAGCCTAAAATGGGTACCATTATGGCTGTCATGGGAAGTAAAGACGGTCGGCGTAATGCTTATCGATTTTAACCACCGAATGCTTATTGGTCAGTAAAAATATTTGTGCTCTTCCATATGCCCGTGGCGCCTAAAGGTGTGAAAAGGGATCTTTACTTCTTTTACTTCTGCCATTATTGCAAGGGTAAGTATTTATTGAATATGCTTATCTGTATCGCTAGTACCGTGATTAGTACATATTGTATGTTCATCTCTCTACCAGTAGGAGTGAAAGTTGTTTAGCGGCTAGACCCTAGCCTGCGAATCGGAAGGTCGTGGGTTCGGATCCTGACAGGTGCCGGACATTTTTCAAAAACCAATCATTGGCTCCCAGGTCGACTCAGCCTTGAGCGGGTACAGTCCTCAGAAGTAAAGGCGACCGGACATTGCCCACGAAGTGCCGTTTTGTCTATAAAATATAGGTCTAGCCGTATACACCCAATACGCCAGAAGACGTGGAAGAGGGTCCTTTACTTTACTTGGTCTCTATCAGTAGTAGTACAGGGACGAGTCTATACTGTATGTGCTGATCTCTATTACTAGTACAAGTATTAGCGCATACCGTTTGTCCTGCCTTCTACCGGTAATACACTGATTAGTAGAGCTTGTATGAAATTTGCTGTTCTCAATTACTAGTGCAGTGATTAATGTATTTATGGTATGTGGTGCTCTCTGCATTTAGTTCCGTAATTAGAACATAGTGTTCCCCGTGTGTATGCCGGGGCCCTATTGTGGAAGGGGGGGGGGAGGTGGACAAGAATAGATCCACTGCCTACAGAAAAGCATGTCGTAAGAGTCGACTAATTGGGTGCTTCCTTCGCAGACGGATTGCATCTGAGAGGAAAGGAACCTGCAGTCTGCATACAGATGAGTCAGATCTGTAAAACGGATGCACACGCAACACTCAGGTTCTAGAACACGACTGCAGTCCAGAAGTGGATGAACAACCAGAACTTTCCGCCAGAGTTTACAGCTGGTGGACGCGAATAAGACGAAGAAAAAGAATATAGTGTATGGGCATATTTACCTTTTATTACTTGAGCCATAATTACTGTATGACCGCTAAAACAGGCCCTAGCGTGACTTTTCAGCATTCGTATTAAATAAGTCCTGCATAAGAAAAAGAACACCAAACCAAAAAAGCCTTGATCAAATCGGCAGTCAAACAGAAGGATTTCTATCATCCAATAAACACACGACGGACATTTTGAATTATAATGTAATGAACGCGCAAATAATATTATTCACATTATTGCTTTGAATAAAAAAAATTTTTTTTTTATTATTGTATTTTTTGTAGATTTTTGTTGTAGATTAAAAAAAAACCATCCTCTGAAAAAAAAAGACGTTTTTTAAAGCAAAAGTGGATGTAAGCTCCAGTCTTTTTTCCCCAGGAAACACGGTAACTCAAGAGGTACTGGTAGAGATAAAATTAGGAATGAGGGCATAAGAGAAAACACAGAACCTATTCTAAATTACAAAGACAGTTATAAATCAAACGTTTCGCTCACTTAGAGAGAAAGCCTTGTGACGCCACATCATACAGAGAGGAGAAGGAGGCACATCACGAGGTATACCAAGAACCACATAGAAAGATAAAATCAGAGAAACTCTACAACAGCACAGTGTGTCAGTGGTCGGGGCGGCTAAAAGAACAATATACAGAACGATAAATCTCACTCAACACCTAAAGCGGTAAAAGATAAAGTAAAGAAGAAACAGAAGACAATATTAATACACGTGTTAACTCTTCTAACTTATAGCCGTCCTGATGATTAGACACACAACACTTGCCCGTATGCTACTTCTACTCCTAGAATGTGCCGCTGTGCCAGGACAGAAAGAGAGCTGTCCCAAACCGGTGTGATGGTGAACCCATCATTCACTCTGTCCCCCTATGGTCTATATAACAGTATGAGTCTAGCATCATATGCCCTTGTGCTACTGGCTGAAACAAAGGATCTTTGAACCAGAATTTTTCAGTGTCTTTGATATTTCTGTAGTTGATATTTGCGTGGTCGATCTTTGGTCTGTTACCGTTTTTCTGTTTAACATTGCTCTCTGTGGTGCCCTGTCTGCTGCCGGTCGTGTTACATGACCAAACCGTTTGAGTTGTTGTGTACTTATAAACTTCTCCTCCTGATATCATCGTTCTCAAGCCGATCTTTCCTCATTTCTCCTAGCATAGAAAGCACAAATTTCATTTTTGTCTTGTCAATTTTCCTTCTGTTTTCTGAAGACAGTGTCCATGTTTGACATTGATAGCATAGCGTTATTAACAATATTGCTCTGCGTATCACAAAAATATATCAAACCAAACGAAAATTAGAACCGGTCAGCTTCACAATAACACACACACACACACACACACACACACACACACACACACACACACACACACACACACACACACTCTCAAATGACAATAAACGTTGCGGATAGAAAGCCTTTAATTCAACACAACCACAAGTACAGACTGAATAAAACAAAATCACTTCACTGGCATATGCATTGCATGTCGTAACAGACAGCAAATGAGTTTCGGCACGAAACGGACTATATCCTCATGTAAACACTTGTTGGCCACACAATCAAGCAATCAGGAACCAGCCTCAAGTTTTGGGGACATGACGTTTTATGTTCTACGCTCTTCTGAATATAATTTAAAAACAAATTACATTCCTCTTATTATTCTTGTCGCCTTAGAGTGGGATGAAATGTTAAGTTATTTTGAAGTCCTAACCTAGCGTTTGAGAGGCGCGGGGGGGGGGGGGGGGGGGGGGGTCGTAAATATAGCCGGGCCTTAAATATGACCTAACGGCTGAACGGGATTTCCTGGACCTCTCCACGGGTAATTCTCATCTGCAAAGTGGCATTTTGTGTCACTGGGTGTTGATCGCTTGTGATGTCCTGGTGGGGTACAACTTACATACCTACACTCCTCTTTGCAGATAATATTTTTGTAAGCACATCAAATATTGCCTCTAGATGTATTGTAGTTACTATGTTTTATTGTGAGTATGTTTGTTTGTTTTAGTATCCAGAAGCCATGAGTTGTTAACACTTAGCTCGGTATTATGGATATCGCAACCTTTCGGCCATGATTCCATTGTAAATACCGTAAATCTGGGAGAAATGTGGCTTTTCTACCTACACCCGGAGTGAACCCGGACCACAAGGAGTTCATCAACTGGTCACCTCGCAATCCGCTTCAGCCAACTACGCTAGAGAGCCGGGCTTTTTGAGAGTATAAGGGAGACACCTTGGTGCAGCGGTTAGTCGCTCGCCCGCTTATCGAAGGTCGCGAGTACAAATCCTGACGGTGCTAAACTTTTCTTTACCTTTAAAAAACGACCTAGACTCCAAGGTTGACCCAGCCTTAAATAGTTACCTAGTAGAAGTCCTGGGAAGTAAAGGCGGCGGGCGCGACGCTGACCACAATAAGAATAAACTCACAGGGAGCAAGTACAGCGGGGATCTACAGTCATCAGTAGAAATTATCCTCTTTCGACACACGTTTCGGCCCACGATTCCTAAACGTATTCGGAGGTGGGCCCACCTGAGTTCATGAAGCTCAGGGCTGCTTCCCCGCCGCACAGAATTACCGGATGGTGTTACACTTTCGGCCAGAGACAAGACGACTTAGTGGTTTCGAAGGAGGTACTGTGAGATAAGAAGTCGCCGCGACAGCGTAATTAGAACAGTCCGCATGCCTGGACGACCGAGCGACAAGCTTACTTTGGTTTACCGGACACATGTTGGACTTTTATTAGCAGTTGGCAGAGGGACACTGGCAGACAATTCGTACACGATGGACTTTCAAAGGGATGAGAAACTCCTTTCCGCTAGACACCCGGACCAGCTCACCGAGGCCCGTCCCCTACGTTGTTGCGCTGCGTCCACAGCCAGCTAGAGGCCCTTTCGGCTGCCTCTCCCAGTTTTTTGAGTGCTCGTTTCCGTTCATTACCGCGCAATCCTAATTCTTTCACCACATTGTAGAGCGAAGTGGAAACGAGGCCTCTCGCTCCCACTTCGACGGCAAATACCCGTACTGTGTAAGCCTCGTCTCTCCTCAAACCGGCTGCTAAATCACTGTATTTCTCGAGCTTATACAAATGATTCTCCTCCATCCGCGACTCAAACGGGACCGTCAACTCAATCAGGATGAGTTGCCGTTTTTGCGCAGAATGGAGAACGATGTCCGGTCGCAGGCCGGTTTTACGGATCAACTCGGGATACCGTTCATGTCCTGGCAGATCAACCGCCAGTAACCAGTCCCTCGCAGAGTCTAGCGCAGATGGAGCGAATGCGTTTTGGTTGACCTTACCTTTAGGAACCTGCCCAGCCTTGAGGAAACGAATGGGGACGATACTAGAACTGGCTCTGGCGTTAGCCCTCATTCTAGCCTGGTCGACAACGGCTGCTAACTCTTTTCGCACCTTGTTGTGGCGCCAGGTATAGCGGCCTTGACCTAGAGCTTTCCTGCACGCGGACAGGACGTGCTCAAGAGTTTGCTTTGATTTGCACAACGGGCAAGTCGGATCGTTGGTCGCAGACCATTTAACCATGTTAACACCGGACGGTAATACATCGTACGCCGAACGAACGATAAAGCTCAGTCGCAGCGGGGTCATCCGCCAGATCTCACCCCATGTGAGTACTCTTGGCAATGCGCTCTCCAGGCTGACCCAATGGCCCTGCTGCGACTGTTGGGCTGCTTTCTGAACCCGAACCTCGTTTTCGTTGTCCCTCACCGTTTGTATCACCATGTCTCGGCGTTCTTTGGCTGAGGCCTTTGACCACCAATTGACTTTCCCGTGCCCTAGGCCTCGACGGTCGGTTTGTGTGTAACCCATCACCTCCTTCAATTTTAGTGCGTTCTGAGCAGATTCAATCGCATCGAGGACTCTCCACTTCTGGCCAGTCTTTAGAGCGGGCTGGACAGCGATGACATTTGGGTCTGAGGACTCGCGCAAAAGCATGGCGAGCCTAACTTTGCCGACTTTAAACTCTTCGGTTATTGACTTGAACGGAAGTACCAGCTTAGCCTGTTTACAATACAGAGCCACGTCGGTCAGACAAGGCGGTGCACCAATCCACTTTCTTAAGGCTGTGTTGATTTTCTTTTCCATGGTTTCCACTGCAGTCATCGTCACCTCGTAGACTAGCAGTGGCCATAGAAGCTTCGGAATCAACATGAATTGGAGACACCATACCTTGAATTTTCCGATCAGCCTGCATCGCTCGATCGCGAGCAGGCCTGTAGCCAGTGACTCATGTATTCGCCGGACTTCCGCTCTGTCAGATAACTTCGAATCGTAGACGCGACCGAGGCTCTTCACCGGTTCCTCCAGAACCGTAGGGATCTTGTTCCTTGCCATCGTAAAACTGGTCGCCGAAACCTTGCCCTTATGGATTGACAGACTCCTCGATTCCTGCGGTTTGAACTGCATACCGCTCCATTGTACCACCGCGTCCAATCTATTCAGGATCGTGCGGGCAGACTCCTCGCTGCCCGTTATAATAGTCGTGTCATCCATAAATGCGCGCAGTGGCGGCAACCAGTGATCCCCTATTTGAAGGCCCAGTCCGTAGCCGGCCGCCCCGTCTAACATGATCTGCATTGCCATGACAAACAGTATGGGTGAGATCGTACAACCCATAGCTATCCCAATCTGCAACTCAGTCCACCTCGTGGTAAACGTCGAGGTAGAGAAGCGCAAAGCGAACTTAGAGAAATATTGCTCGATCATTTGACTGATCTGTGTCGGTACGTGAAACATGCGAAGGGCTCGCCACAGTAGCCTATGGGGGACTGCCCCGTAGGCGTTGGCTAAGTCCAACCATATAACGTGCAAATTTGTTCTCTCATGCTTGGCTCTCTGGATAGCCTCCCAAATCATGGTCGCGTGTTCAAGGCACCCAGGAACGCCTGGAATGCCACCCTTCTGAACACTCGTATCTATGTACTTGTTAGTCATCAGATACTGTGTGAGCCGGCGAGCCATGACTGAGAAGAATATCTTACCCTCAACATTCAACAGCGAGATGGGCCTGAATTGGGAAAGACTCTTCGAGTCCTGCTCTTTGGGAATGTAGACCCCATTTGCCTTTGACCACTCTGGACATATGTGATTGCGGATCCACGCTTGTCTCAACAAGACGTGAAGCATTTTAAGGATTTTCGGGCAACGCTTGTAAAGAACGTACGGAACACCGTTCGGACCTGGGGCAGACTTGCCGCTGGCTTTTTTCACAACGTCCTCAACCTCAGACCAAAGGGGAGGTACCAGTTTAAATGGTACCTTCGGCACCGAAGGCTGTTTGAGTCCGCTAAGGATCTCTGGATTGTCATCAAGAGGCTCTCTCCTCTTCTTATCTGAGTACATCTTGCTTAGATGTAGCTCAAGTTCTTTCTGACTGACAACCAGAGTCCCAGACTTCGGTTGCTCGAATAGACCTCGGGCAAACTGATACGGGTCCCTAAAGAATTTCTCTCGCTCCCTTTTGGTTCTTCGTCTGTTGTTACAGAAACGCTCGGCGCGACAGAGGGCACTGTGTTTGTTCTTTAAATGCACCCACACTTCGTACAGCCCCTCCCGTTCGCTGCCCGTAGCGGCTTTGAACCGTTTTCTGAGGGCATTCTTGTCTGCCCGACACTTCAGAATGTCCCTCTGCCATCTGCTAGTATTCTGCTTGGCACCCGGCTGTGCCTTTACTACTGTCCCGAACTCGCGGGAGCAGTGTTCATATATTACATCACCAAATTTAGTAAGCTTGTCGCCTAGCGACTTCTTGTTTAGAGTTTGTTTAAGTACCTCACATAATGTAGCCTCCAACTTACACCACACCACCTTCTCGCTCGCAGGTGGAAACCTGATCTTGGAACGCACTTCTTCAGAAATCATCAAAGGTGCTCCTCCGCAGTCGACGTCATGGGCCTCTCCGGGCGAGTGGGGTTCACCCTGCCCGTCGTACCCTGACGACTCAGAAACTACCACAGGAGTGGTAGTTTTGCGACGGCGTTTACTGCGTGGAGCACCCTCGCATTTCATTCTTCCGGCATGCGTTCTCAGACCATGCAACCCCGTGAAGCTTTTCCCACATGTACAGAGCCAGCCCGGACGTTGGGCGAGTGTCTCAGTCCGGGGGCTAGCAAAGTCATCAACGAGGGTATCAATCAGATTGGGCCCTTCATTCTCCCCCCCTTTCGGAGGGCCCTGGGGGCATATTTCATTGTGGTTTAACGCAATCGGAGGTATTATACTGTGTTAGGGGTGATCAACCCGGTCCACAGTCGACATCTGTCTCCAGATGTCAGTTTATCCCCCCGGCGATACCGGGGGGCCAGTCTTTCCATAGGTGTCAAAAGGACTTTCCCGATAGTCACCAGTCTTTCCTGGTAGTCTTGTGGGCTAGCCACGTACAATAAGAATAAACTCACAGGGAGCAAGTACAGCGGGGATCTACAGTCATCAGTAGAAATTATCCTCTTTCGACACACGTTTCGGCCCACGATTCCTAAACGTATTCGGAGGTGGGCCCACCTGAGTTCATGAAGCTCAGGGCTGCTTCCCCGCCGCACAGAATTACCGGATGGTGTTACACTTTCGGCCAGAGACAAGACGACTTAGTGGTTTCGAAGGAGGTACTGTGAGAGATAAGAAGTCGCCGCGACAGCGTAATTAGAACAGTCCGCATGCCTGGACGACCGAGCGACAAGCTTACTTTGGTTTACCGGACACATGTTGGACTTTTATTAGCAGTTGGCAGAGGGACACTGGCAGACAATTCGTACACGATGGACTTTCAAAGGGATGAGAAACTCCTTTCCGCTAGACACCCGGACCAGCTCACCGAGGCCCGTCCCCTAAGTTGTTGCGCTGCGTCCACAGCCAGCTAGAGGCCCTTTCGGCTGCCTCTCCCAGTTTTTTTGAGTGCTCGTTTCCGTTCATTACCGCGCAATCCTACGTTTTTCTTTCACCACATTGTAGAGCGAAGTGGAAACGAGGCCTCTCGCTCCCACTTCGACGGCAAATACCCGTACTGTGTAAGCCTCGTCTCTCCTCAAACCGGCTGCTAAATCACTGTATTTCTCGAGCTTATACAAATGATTCTCCTCCATCCGCGACTCAAACGGGACCGTCAACTCAATCAGGATGAGTTGCCGTTTTTGCGCAGAATGGAGAACGATGTCCGGTCGCAGGCCGGTTTTACGGATCAACTCGGGATACCGTTCATGTCCTGGCAGATCAACCGCCAGTAACCAGTCCCTCGCAGAGTCTAGCGCAGATGGAGCGAATGCGTTTTGGTTGACCTTACCTTTAGGAACCTGCCCAGCCTTGAGGAAACGAATGGGGACGATACTAGAACTGGCTCTGGCGTTAGCCCTCATTCTAACCTGGTCGACAACGGCTGCTAACTCTTTTAGCACAACACTAATCAAGTGCCGATTAGCTTATATGCCCAAACGCTTATAGGCTTGAAAAAAGTTCCTTTGATATGCTTATAAACGTATATAACTCCAGGCTTGCGAAAGGGCTTCACAATTCCGAACCTTTTGGCTTGATTGCATCTGCGGGCGATTAGGTATCAGAATGCTTTCCGTTGATTTCGACATTTATATGGAACCCCGATCTGATAGAACAGCGGTTCTCCACCTGTTGGTCGCAAACCTTTTGTGGGTCGAACGACCCTTTCACATGGTTCACCAAAGACCATCGGAAAACACATGTTCATTGAAGTTATAAGGTAGAAACGAACATGGTTGCTACTTCATAACTTCAGTATTAAAGGGTCGCCGTATTAAGAAGGTTGAGAGCCACTGGTTTAGGAGAAGTGGCAAACTAGTCAGTTGCGTATCCTTTACCGGATGTTGAAGAACCAACCCCAGCATGTTTAGGCTGTTTTTTTTAAAGGGACATTTACATCCAGTAGTTTGCCATTGCTGTCTTGACGGTCGGCTTCTTGATACCACTGCCGAAACCAGCGCAAGACCAGTCTGTTTTTTTTTCCACTTAACTCTCTCCTTTCCCCCTTTCTAGCTTTTAACTTTTACATAATAAATACCTTCCACTCGAACATCTTGGGTTTGAATAAGCATTGCAGCGGTCTTTTGTTGTCGTGGGTCTAATTTAAAACCAGTATAACTAAGTAGCCGGAAATGTCTTGAGAAGAAAAAGCGGCCGGTGTGATGGTGAACCCATCATTCACTCTGTCCCCCTATGGTCTATATAACAGTATGAGTCTAGCATCATATGGCCTTGTGCTACTGGCTGAAAGAAAGGATCTTTGACCTTGACATTACATATTAACATACCGCGCAATACCGTTCTATAATCTCTCTCTTTATATATATCTCTATCTCTCTCGCTGTGTGTGTGTGTAGTGTATATATATATATATATATATATATATATATATATATATATATATATATATATATATGTATATATATATATATATATATATATATATATATATATATATATATATATATATATATATATATATATATATATATATATATATATATCATCATCAGGTGCCCTGCCGACTGGCGTGGGCGATCATGCCTCTCCATAATCCGCGATCTCCCGCAGCATGTATCAGTTCGTGTGCCGACACACCTCCATGCCATGCAACAAGATTGTCAAGCATCTTCTCTCGTTGTCTTTCTTTATCCCTCCTTCCACAGATCTTTCCAGTGGTTTATAAAAATACATATGTTTATCCCTTTTTCTCTCATTTCCTTCTTCCCTCTATTTTATTTCACCTACTGCACAAACCTTTGTCTACACACCTCATTTCCTTCCCCTTCCCCTCTCTAATGGACAATGTGTGTGAGAATATATATATATATGATTCTCTCATTTCCTTCTGTCACATATCACTCCTGTCGCGTGCCTAATGTAAGGATTTCTCCTTCAGAACCAACAGCACTCAGAGATAATTATGTTGAGTCGTTTGGCTCGTATTGGTCTAAGGGATTCCCCGTGGCCAATATACGATCAACTTATCTCTGGAGTAGGGCAACTCAAGTATTGGCACTACAAAATATGTCAATATATATATATAATATTTCTAGGCACACTTGGCTGGACACCCCCACTACTTACTAAAGAAAGCCCCCAGGTTATGATAGTTCATTATCATAAACCATGTTAACACATATAATGAAGATACACATACATACACAACTGCTAAACACTTAAAAAAGGTGAAATAGAGACACCTAAGTCAGCCATGAAAATGAATGTATGTAATCAATATAAATTAGATATATAAAAGTGAGACAAATGCCAGATCTCAGGATATCATGTCCCAAATCACAAAGATACTACACAGACAGAAGGTCTTGGAGATGACATCTTGTCATCACTGGACAATCTAGGAGCTGTGAGGAACACAACATCATGCGAAGCATCAGACTTATCTTATCTTCTTTCTGTCTATGATGCCTCCCTCAGCTCCGGATGATTCGACTGTCTTTGACTCTGGGAATTCTGCTCCACTGGATCAAGTAGTAAGAGTACTTCACTATATAGGACACAGCAACTGTACCGGTATTTAGCAAGTCTCTATCACCAGTAAGGACACACAATGTCTTTGAGCCACATTAAGCTCTAGCACTGGTAGCTGTTTGAGGTACCATCTCCCACCTGTTGGAGATGTCAGGAACCTTCACAGGTGTTAGCTGGTGGGTAACAAGTTGTTTCTGGTGGTTTGATGGTTGGTGGATGTTGGTTTGACTGTGAATCTTCTGCCAGCTCTTCAGAAAATATACATCCTGTCAAGAAAATAACTCAACATTAGTCATCACCAAGAGGGTAACATCTTGACAGGAAAGACAGAGCAAGCATCAGTCATCAACCCCCATCTGCTGACTCCTCCCTGCTCTCCTGTTTCATTCCTCAGATTGCCTCTCCAGACCAAAAGACATAAGTCTCTTTATTTATCTGTCTGTTTAGTGCAAGAGAAGGCAAGTCAGATATACAGTGGAGATAGATAAAGTGGTCTAACACATATATCACTCTCCCTCTCCCCCTCACTCTGCACACAGACACCAATATTTACTGTCAGTACCTGCATTCACTAGCTTTCCCAACCGCCCCAGCACTCATTGATCTGGGTCAAACACACACATACTTTGATTAACACAGCCCTGACCCAATTCTGTCCCCATTTCGTATGTACAGATTCTTTAATTAGTTTAAAACGGACACAATTGTAAAGGGTATTAAGTTTTTATCAGTATGGGTGGTTTATTGAGGGCATAAGCTATTTAGTCTGTACAGTGGAAGATCTACGTTCGAATCCGCTTCTCTAGCGATCAAGAACGGTCGAACTAAGTGAGATAACACAGCCGATACTGATTTCTCTACAGCAGTGACTACTTTACAGACATCATTCTAGGTACTCGTAAACTATAATTAACTTACCCAAGCATATGTAAAAACTGAGACATTCCAAATTGCCTTGAAAAGTGAAATTTATACAGGCACAGATTAACACATCTGGACGCTTGAGAAGCTGGCAAGGAGAATAGCGTCGCTTAGACACTTCAGGCGTTGGTACAAAAGAAGTTCCTTGTATACTGGGGCAAGGAGTAAATCGGTTTCCAAGAAACCTCAAATAACTCCCTAAATATATCTCCAAGAGATATACATTTAAAAGTGGAGTTTAGTTAAAATAACCAGAAAAGGCAGACATAATAATGTTATCCAATACAGGCCTATATATATAGATATAAGGGACTATATATTTCTGGGCGAGTCCAAGTTTGAATTTTGTGCAGATTACAGGTAAGACAGGTTATCAGCCTTACAGACCGATGCGTAATGGCTATCATTTCACGACACCTTCTTCCCTCTATTTTATGTTACCTACTGCCCTTGTCTACAGATCCCATTTTCTTCCCCTTCCCACTCTCTCTCTCATTCACAGTGTGTGTGGATAGTGTGTGTGTGTGTGTTGTGTGTGTGTGTGTGTGTGGTTCTTACTCTGTCTTCAATCTTTCTTCCCTCTATTTTATGTTACCTACTGCCTTTGTCTACACATCCCATTTTCTTCCCCTTCCCACTCTCTCATTCACAGTGTGTGTGGATATTGTGTGTGTGTGTGTGTGTGTGTGTGTGTGTGTGTGTGTGTGTGTGTGGTTCTTACCCTGTCTTCAATCTTTCTTCCCTCTATTTTATGTTACCTACTGCACACAAATCTTCTTTTCATACATCTCTCCCTCTTCGGCTTTCTCCCCCTCTTCTCTCTCTCTCTCTCTCTCTCTCTCTCTCTCTCTCTCTCTCCTCTCTCTGTCTCTCTCTCTCTCTCTGTCCTCGCATTCCTCCCACCCTTTTTATGTTACCTTAGAGCAACAGATTTCTCAGCCTCTCTTCCCTTCCATCCCCAGTCTATCTTCAGTCCTTGTACCTTCTCTTCTAACTTACCTACCGCACACCTTACACCAATCTTGCACCTCTATTTACGGCACCCAAACAATAACTCCCTTCATATTTTTTCCCCCGTCGGATCAGATCGTGCTGCTAAAATAAACAATTTAACCTTATCTTTGCTCAATCAATTTTTTTTTTCTGTCTGGCATTTTCAAGGCTATTTTTTCACTAGAAGTATTTTATCAGCCATGCGAAAAATACTCCCGAAAGAACGCAGCCTGGTTTATTTGTTCTGAAACCCAAGCCGTGTTTGAAAACATATATTTCTCATAGGGCGGAGACCGTGAAACGAATACATTTTAACAGTGTGCGTTGATGTATTGCGTAATTTTCATTTAACCCGGTGCGAATTGTTTCCTTTGGGTTTCTTTAACGACACTCTCATCATCATCAAGTGCTTTGCCAGCTGACTTAGGCGTTCATGTTTCTTTACAGATCTCAGTCTTTGGTGTTCTGGATCAATTCTACTCATGATATTCTTCCACGCCACTGTCTTAAGCCATCCACCATCATTTCTCATTAATATTTTTATTTTCCAGTGTGACTCTTTAGAGGTCCGTGAGTTTAGAACAAATGTCTTTCTTCGGTGTTGTAGCATGGTTGTAATTTCGTGCCTGTTTTTATCTCGACGGTACACAAGAATGTCATCTGCATACGACATTGTTCTGCCTAGGCCTACGCTTTGTGCACTCGTGTCTCCTGCTGTGGCTCAACCAACTCACACCAAGTGGTTCTATCCTTCGCCATTACATGGAGCTCTCCCTATGTCCTCCCCATCTGTGTTTTTTGGCCTTCCTTTATTCCTATGCCTCTGTGGATTCCAATGCAAAGACATTCTAGTTATGTTTCTTTTCTGTTTCCTCAGTGTGTGTCCTATCCAACGCCAGCGTCTTTTCCTCACCTCTTGGTCTACTGGAGCCTGTTTAGTTCTCTCCCAAAGCTCTACATTAGTTATTCTATCATACCATTTAATTCCCTCTATTCTGCGCAGTAATATGAAACTACCAAAACATATTTAGCCCCTGATCTTGTTTTTCAAGGAAGGAGTGTCGCCATGGTGTAGCGGTTAGACGCTTACTTGTGGACCAGAAGGTCGTGGATTCGAGTCATAATGGAGCCGGGCGTTTTTTTAAAAAGGACTCAAGGCGACTCAGCCTTGAGTTGGGTATCAGGTGTGCAGTCATGAGAAGTAAAGGCGGTCGGCCACCCATCAAATACCGATTTGTCTATATAACATATGTTTAGTCCTTATATGCCCAATACGCCTAAAGGCGTGGAAAAGTGTCCTTTAGATTTTTGAAAACTGGTTTCTGAATGAGGCAGATTTGATTGCAGGAAGTACGCTCGTCTGCCCTTACAGAATCGTGGTTTTTCTGAGCTTTCGCCAGCTGTAAACTCTGGTGGACAGTTTTGCTTGTTCGTCCAATTCTGGACTGTGGTCTTGTTCCATAACGTAAGTTTTGCGTGTACATCTGCTTTACTGATCTGGCTAATTTGAGGCAGACTTTTAGTTTCTCGTCTCTTAGGCACGTGCACTCCGACTTCGATGGAAATAATCCTAATTAGTCGCATTGTACGACATGCAGGGTATCTATTCCTCGCCTCCATCCCAATATAAGACGCAGGAACCCACACGAGGAATATAATTTATACATAATTGTTGTGGAAAAAGGGGGAGGGGGAATCTCATAGAACTTATCTGCGATTATCATTATGTTCATTATGTTGCATAATCACAATCATCCAGTGTTACCTCAACTGACTGTTCCTGTGAGAAATTGGTTGCAGTGTCTCCTGCCGTGGTCTTGCAAACGGCATAGACGTGCTTCACCAAGCTTTACTCCTAGGACCTGCAAGCGTGTTAGCGTCAGAGCTTCGTCTTTTTCCGCCATACTACTGCATTGCTATCAACTATGTTCTTTTTTTTTTTTTCTTGCCGTATGCATTGGTGCAATTCGTGTGAAATGGCAACAAGCCCTGACCGCCTGCGCTCAACGGCATACACCATGATGTTAATTTAATTTAAGCATGTGACTAAAAATATAAACTTCATACAAAAAACGCAACAATATCATTTTACGAATCAATGTCTATGAATACAGAAGCAACCAGTCTAAATGGAAATCTTCTAAAGGAGGCACACGGGGATTTTTTTTCTTCCAGATGCCGAATGCAACCCTTTGATGTTTATTGCTATATGATGAGGAAAACAGGAAGAGAACAGAAAAAAAGAGGGGGGGGGGGGGAACTCACAAATCAGAATGATGAGTTTTAAAATAACACAGTTAATGGGAAATAAATAAAAGGCTGTAAGAAAAAAAATATTTTGGGTTTACATAAAGAACTCTACAAGTGGATTAACAATCAATAAAGCCTGGATAACGAAAGCTGTATCATTGCGAAGACTCGTATGGGTGCGGTATTTTTTAAAAGAGCATTGGGCACGAGTGTTTTTGTTTGTTTTGTTAAACAATTACCTAAAGTGTGGGCAGTACGGAAACAGAAGATAATACATACAACGAAATGTCTACGTGAAAGACGTTGTCTTTGAAAGGTCACAAACATAAGAAGGTTTGGGGTCACGAAAACTAGCAGTGGAGAGAGGGATGTAACAAGACGCTAGACGCAGGATTACGGTCTGGTGTTTGTAATTGTTATTCGATTTATGCTTGGTTAAGATAATTTTTTTGTTGTTAAGATAAATTTGTGTAACCAATAGTGCTATTTCACTGGTTTGAAATGCCCGTATTTCAAAGTTGTGGATTCAAGCTGTGTGGTATATCTGGCTTACGATGACACAATTTTTGGGTGTGGGGGGTTGATAGGGGCGGGGGGGGGGGTGTCTAGTTACCGTGCGTGTTACTACACTTGTTCCTTCGTCACTTGGATGTAAGAGTTTTGATTCGCGCACGGTAATTATAGTTTTCAATTTGTATGTTGTGTATTTTGTCCTCGTGTGTCTCTACTTCTTTCTATAGCAGCCGATCAATTTTTGTATATTTGTTTATTATCGAACACGTTACAAGACAGAACAGAAGTTATTTCATCATCTAGTAAGAATGCAGACAAGCCAAACTGTATATGAAGCTTTCAACAGAGGAACATCTGGGCGAAAAGCGAGAAGAAGACAGAGGAAGAGATGAACTAACATACTAGCTGATTCATGAGAGAAAACACAAATACACACACACACACACACACACACACACACACAACACACACACACACAAAACACACACACAAAAGGTGAACAAATCCACCGCTGGAGTCAAGATTTGTTAGTTCCCGTCCCAATGTGGGACCTACTTTTTCTTTATTTTGAGGCCCCAGCCCTGCTGAAGTCGGGGGCCCTAATAAAGCATAAGGGTTCAACATGGTTTCTTTGACTTGCTCCTGGGTAATCCTCATCTGTATGGTAGCACTTTGTGTCACCGGGTGTTGGTTCCTTGTTGTACGGTTCTGGTGGGGTTAAACAAAATACAGATCACTGGAACCATTCGAAACGTGAAATGAAATATGAGCACAAAAGAAGACGACTTGATATTACACTTATGAGTTATAGCAAACATGATCTGACACGTCGGTAACCCCCCCCCCCCCCCCGCCCCCCCCCTTTTTTTCTCCAGGAGTGTAGTCCGCAGGAGTAGAAGGAGTAACACGCCAAGTTTAAAAATCTGGCATAGACAAATCCCTGTTCACCCACATAGCAAATAAATTGACCCAAGAGCTCCCACATACTGTAAAATGGCCCATCGGTCCTGATTCTAGAAGCCTCCATTGCTCCTACCATTCCCCCATAACTGAATCAGACAAGCAGGTCTGTTTGAATTTATCCAGTCTATTCTTAACCTCCTCCCACCACTAACACAAATGTGGCTGCCAGTCTCTTCCTACCACTACAATAGAGATGCAACATTGCGAAAGAATAAATCAGATACCTGCCCGCCTTAGTAACATTTTACCGATATAGGGCTCAGTATAACCGTACATACTTTCAAACACACACACACACATACACACACATAAATACACACACACATATATACACACACACACCGATATCTACGCCTACGGCTCTAAACAGGAAACATACTCCGTTTAACGGTTGCAGATGGCAATGAAGTCTGCAGTTGAAGGCCACATGTTAGTTTTCTCAATGACGCATTCACATGCGAAAAGTAACAAACGAAATGCCTTCATTTGTACACTTAAAAGACAGGTGCAGTTGTAGATATAAAACGTTTTACCGACACAAGACAGTAGAAAGAGTGACAAGCATCCTGGACTATCGTCGCTTCAAATGACACTGCCGTTTCAAGTATGTCTGGGTGCTCTGTGTTTGTCCTCTTCTTGTAGCTGCGTTTAATGTTCTGCTTGAAGCATTTTTTCAAAGTTCACCATTAAAAAACGGACTGTAGTATACATTAAAACAATGTATTGTTTACCGAGCAAAACTGAAGACGAGTTCTAAACAATGGCAAGAGATAGAACTGTTGTTTTTTACCCTAGCACGTCAACAATTCCACCATTGTAATGCACACAACAATGTTGTAGTTGCTAGTTAGCTCAGACATGCCGACTCGTTTTATTTTTGGTCTGCTAAGGACCACATACTTTTTAATAGTCATAATGAAAACCTTGGGAGTAGTGTAGCGGCTAGATGCTCGCCTGCGGATAAAAAGTTCGTGGGCTCAGATCTTGATAGAGCCAGACAAAAATGCTTTGACTCCAAGGTCGACCCAGCTCTGAGTGGGTACCAGGTACATGCCCTGGGAAGTAAAGGCGGCCGGAGTGATAAAGACCACATCACCCACTAAGTGACGATTGTTTATAAAATAAAGGAAATAAAGGTCTAGCCGTATAAGCCCAGTATGAATAAAGGTGCGATGAAGAGCCCTTTGGTTTTTCCTTTTTTTTTTTAATTTTAAACGAAACACTCATAATTTATACACTTAGAATCGCAAAAAAGAATTACATTTTAATTTAAAAAACAATATTTTTTTGTTAATTATGTCACATTACATACACATTTAATGTGTTCAACAGTCTCTGGGTTTCAGATCATCACCCAATGGGACAAACTGCATTGCATCAAAGCAAATAGGAAAAAGCATGGAAAGAGCTGAAATCAACGCCGTATGGATTAGGCTGGGAGATAATGGCGAATCTCTGACGCTAACACGACTTCATTACCGAGAAGTTAAGCTTGGTGAAGCACGACTATGCCCTCTTAGAGGTAAAGACAGGAGATACTATAACCAACTCCTCATGTGAACCATAAGTAGAGGTACCTTGGAGTGGCTGCTGCATCGGAGGACTGAGCACGCATGGGGATGCCCAATGTGCAAAGACGTCGACTATGATAACATAACATAAGTGTGTCTATAAAGGCGACTGACTTCATTGCATCATGTGTTATCTCGCCTAGTTTGGTCTTTCCCTTGAGTTCCACCGATGAACCTAAAGATCACCAGCGAACAGCTTGACCACCCCAGTTCCCAAGACCCCCTACCTGCCGATGAAAAAATGTGAAAAGTAAAATAAAAGACCCTTTTCCGCGCCTTTAGGCGTATTGGGAATATAGGACTAAACCTATATTTTTATAGTACAATCTAAACCACGCCGGCCACCTTCACTTTCCATGACTGCACCTGGTACCTACTCAAGGCTGGGTCGACTTGGAGTTGAAATAATGTACAAAGAAAAAAAAAATTCTTGAAAGTACGCTTGCCCGGATGGCAAGTCTACTGAAGGCGTTAATAGTATAAGTGAACCTGAGACATCCAAACTGAGGTTTAAGGTTTGAACAACGGACCAACATCATGGCACAAGGGTAGTAACCCATAAGTGCTTCATTCTTCGTCTAACTCAAGTATGAGTATGAAGAGGCTCTGCACAGTGCACCGGCTCTGCAGCACGGGCAGGATCCTAAAATACTTTGGGTAGATTTTTAAACTCCAAAATTTTGCCCAGGCAGCGACGTTGGGCTACTCTTCTCGATTTCCAACTGCCAAGGATTTTTTTTTAAGTGCGCAAAAATACACACGGGTGTCCGGTCTCCTTTCCCAGAGACTTAGGGGATTTACTAGTAGTCTGTCCACGTGCAAAAATCGCAGCCTTTGTCGGGGATTGAACCCGGAACCTCTAGCACTCGAAGCGGACACCATGCCTCTAGACCATGCAGCCCCCCCCCCCCCCCACTGGAGATATCCAGGGGAAAAAAACACTGAAAAACAGTCCTCAAAGTAGAGGCTGCACGGATTCTTTTTCCTAAAGGAGTTTTTGGTAAACTTGAAACAGCTCTGACGGCCGCCCTCTCAAGTCTGTGAACGTGGAGATAATTAATGTATTTCAGTTTGAATCCCTCAGAACAATGCGCTTGGCTGGGAAAACTCCACCTCTTAAGCATCTGTGGGAAAACTACCCTGTTCTGGTTAAAAGCCAGGCTATGGCAAATGATAACGTCATTGGCAGTGTTTTCTTTGACAAAAGCGTCTGCAAACGCCCTTCATGCTATTAAAATTAATCTAGTTAACTGAAATGGTTTTATAGGTGGGGGACATCTTGTCTTTTTCAGTTTATTTGCTATGATGTTTGTTTTATATAAAACATGTTTCCTGTGTATTCCGCGCTTTCCGAAGTCATACACCCCCCATTTTTTTTTTTTAAAAACAAAACGTAGCTCTCGTCACGGCACTAGGAAAACAACTCGGAATCTCAAGGTCAAAAACACATTTATTTAAACTTTATACTACGAGCAAATCGCTAACCTCTGGCAAAAACTCCCATTGTATTTCACGACCGCAGACAAAGAGGTGTTTTGAAAATGACTCATAACTTGTCCAAGTTCAGCTAATAACATCGCTGGTGTCTTTGATTCTCACACACCGGCATACAGGCTGGCTGACACAGGGGAAAACAGGACTGGGCTTTAGATCCCCTTCGCCGTAATTTTCAGGTAAAATGGAGGAGAGGTGGTGCAAGGCTGCCTAAACCTAGTTTGAGGACATAATACATGTAATATGTTAACTGT
This sequence comes from Candidula unifasciata, assembly GCA_905116865.2. Lineage (NCBI taxonomy): Eukaryota > Metazoa > Mollusca > Gastropoda > Stylommatophora > Geomitridae > Candidula > Candidula unifasciata. The sequence continues at coordinate 31,315 of CAJHNH020004562.1, forward strand.
TAAAGAACAACAAAATTCAGCGCTTTTTATTTATTCACTACTGCATAAACAATTTGTAGAGAGAACTGACACTTTTTTAAAGACACTTGTGAGTTCTGACACAAAGAACACTAAAGGGAAATAAGAAGCACCGATATAAATAGACTTGAAATAAATAAAGACACACTTTTAAAGAAAATGTCTCCTTCTTCTTCTTGTCTCGACTCTTGGAATTCCTCGCGGCATCATGGCAGAAAGACAGCTCTGGAACGGGCTGGTCTGTTCGCTTCGAATAAAGTACTTATCGACGAATTCCTTGTGGTCCGGGTTCACGATCGGGGGTAGACAGAAAAGCCACATTTCTTCCAGATTTACGGTACCTATCATGGAATCAAGGCAGAAGGGTTGCGATATCCATAGTATCGAGCCAAAGGGTTTACAACTCGTAGTTTCTGGATACTTTAAAAAAAGGAAAAACAAATCAGTGTCTGATATTTCCGAGTCCTCTAGTTACAACGCAGCTCTGCCGAAATGTTGGGGATTGGGTTAAAGACTGATCGTACAAGACTGGTACAGAAGTACATTAACAACTTGGGATAGATTACTCCCAGGCTGCATTATTGCAACACAATTATCTACAGACCGGTTTCTCTGTGGTGATTTTGGGGGTTTATCTTGTGTCTGTTTTTAACATTTAAAACAGGAGATTCGTCATTTCTGTTCCGGTCGGAACGTTACGTTATTTGTGTTGTTTTGTGCCCCTTTTTCTGTTTCCCCATTTGGTTAAGCTTTTTAGTCAAATTTCCATGGAATTCCTTTGCTAAAAACTTACATGAAGCTATTGGTAATTGTAAATATATTGTAAATATCTTGTGCAACATCCGTAAATTATCAAGGGCAGGTAAATTTGCGGCTACACTATGAAAGTGTAAATCTGGCTATCCGTCTACATGTCTTTGTTTGGCTTGTCTGCCCCTGTTTCAGTTCGTACGTTTTCATTCTCAAAGATGAGCGTATAACCAGTCTCAGTGAGTATGCAATCAAAGCTACAGTAGCTGCTGACCGTGCACCTTGCAGATTTGAACCCACCACCTTCAGATCCCCAGACGAGCGTCTAGCTAATATACCACAGCGGCTCTCAAACTAAGAAAGTGTAAACATTAAATACGCCTTATTCGTTGTGTCTCAGGCACCCCCTCCCCCACTATGAAATCTGTAATTGGGGGGGGGGGGAGGGGTGCCGCGCATTCAACCCTCTCCTCCCCCACCCTAGTAAATTTACCAGTCTCTTGGAGGGGGAAGGGCCGGCGCTCAAGCCTTGCTCAAGTGTGAAAGAATAATAGTAAGCTGAATGACAAATAACTAAAATATTGTCGTAAGCACAAAAAATATACAAACAAATAGTGATTTCTGTTATTCTTATTTTTTTCCTGCCTTTCTAACCCTCAATGGAGCATAGGCCCGCAGCCAAGCTCACGCCAGAACGTTATGTTCTTCGCTATCGAATGCAGCTCTCCCCTTGTCCTCCTCATCTTTTGAACTTAACTCTCTTGCTCCTTTCTCCGTGTGTCTTTTGGTATTCCTTTAGTTCTATGCCCCTGTGGGTTCCAGTGCAAAGACATTCTAGTTATAGTGTTCTCAGGTTTTCTCAACGTGTGTACTATCCAACGTTAGCGTTTTTTCTTCACTTCTTGGTTCACTGGAACTTGTTTAGTTCTCTCCCAAAGCTCTACATCAGTGATACTGTCATACAATTTAATCCTCTTTGTTCTGCACAGGCATCACTTAATGTATGTATGTAAATTGTATTATAAATTCAGTATAAATAAATGCACATTGTGCGATCGCCACAATTGAATTTGACTGCATTATATCCACTGCTAGCCAGGGGAATACTAAGTTGTGAGGCCCTAATTTCTTCCACAGTGCGACTTTCGTACCACTGTTAGACTGTAAGCATCATACACAAGTAGGAAATCTATTTGAATGCATTAAACCAGTCTGTTTTCCAATTACTCATGCGCGGAATTCATGATGAAATAAAAATATAACATTCGAGGGCTGGGTAATTACAGACCTCGGTGTCATAGATGTCAGTTTTTATGTTGTTGTATTCACGTCGAAAATGACTAGCTAATTTAGATATCAGTTTTCAATGGGAAAATGATTGCTTCTGTTTGTCAAGGCTAGAGATTTAACATTAGTGTATTTGTGTGTGTGAAAAACTGTCAACGGATTTTTTTTTTTTTTTTACGTATCCAGAAACCATGAGTTGTAAACCCTTTGGCTCGGTACTATGGATATCGCAACCCTTCGGCATTGATTCCATTATAGGTACCGTTAATCTGGGAGAAATGTGGCTTTTCTGCCTACCCCCGGGAGTGAACCCAGACCACAAGGAGTTCGTCACCCGGCCGCCGCGAAAGTCAGGTTTAACCAACTTCGCTAGAGAGCCGGGCGTATACAAAAGGGAATGGCGGAAAAAAGTTTTATTTCAACAGTGTTTATAATTAGTCACGTCACTGCGGTTAGAAGTCAATGAATTATGCCACACACCGAGGGGAAATAGTCGCTGATCAAAGGCTCCGACTTGTCAACATTGCGGTTCTGTTTGAATAAACACAAGAGTAGCTTTGATCTTTCGTCGGCACATTATATATATATACCTGTATATATGGTGTGTGTGTGTGTGTATATATATATATATATATATATGTGTATATATATATATATGTATATATATGTGTGTGTATATATATATATATATATATATATATATATATATATATATAATGTGTGTGTGTATGTCTGTCTGTCTGTGTATGATGTGTGTGTGTGTGCGCGCGCGCGTGTTGCGTGCTTAGGGGTGCGAAAACGAGTTGTAGTTTTGAAAAACCCTGGTTTTAGTCACCTGTAGGCGATTTGACAGCAGATCACCTTGCGTCGATATGGACAACTGTGTTAAACACCAACTATTAAGAACGCAGCGACAAATACTAAATGTAAAATTGTCTAGTAATACCATAGGCCGCCCAGGATGGTCAGGTTAGTTTGCAGAGATCTACGAAGATATTTGCAACTAACGTTTTTAAAGACATTCTATTTGACTCTATCATATCCGCTAATGCCCATGCGTGCTTTCTACGTGATTCTATGAGCTTGCTTAAGAAGACAAATACAGGATAGATTCCAAGAAAATGGTTCTCGCTTTCAAATCCAGCTGCGACTCGCTGCAGCCCACGGTCGGTGTTTGAAACCGGGCGGTTCCCGGGGTTCACCCAGCCTCTATGAAACGGGTACCAGAGTTGACACTCTGGGGTAAATGGAGGAACGCCGCTGTGGCTACAGAGTTACGTGCGATCGGCGACACAGGCGGACAATTCTTATCAGCTGTCCGTACTGGTGGCGGTGGCAGAGCACTTATGGTTTATAACCGTGTGCAATAACGCAGGTTAACATCTCCCGACTTTACCTCTATCTTTTCTGAAAAGAATTAGTTTCATTTTTTTTTATAGGACACTCAGGGGTAAGAGGGAATGAACAAGCAGATAAGCTTGCTGGCAGGGCCACGGCAGGTACAGGAAGAGCAATGGACAGGGCCGACGTTCTCAATGCTCCCAAGGAGGCAGGACAAAAGATGATTCGGAATACCATTTTGAATCGGCAACAGTCAAAAGATTATAAGAACTTCAGGTTAAAAAAATTTCGCCAAACATAACCACTATACAGGTAGCCAAAGAAGAATAGTAAACCTACACAGAACTGGTACTATAACTCGCTACACGCTGAAGGTTATACTGAAGATGGGATCCGAGCGCTTATGGAATTGTGCGATGTGCAGTGAGGACAATCTGTCGATGAGCTAACAGACCCTCTGCAAAGCGGTTGTTCATCCATCGAGACCCTCCCATAATGCAGATAACTCCGTAGCTTTTGCGAAGGAACTCTGCGTTCGTAAACTGAACTATGTTGTCCGAAGCCAAACAAACGTCCTTTAGGTCGAAAGAAAAGCTGCCTAATCAATTGTTACTTTGAAGACCTCACGGAGAATTGTTACCTATATTTAAAACAAAAGGGATGCAGATATCAGTGAATACATTTCCCGCTTGAGCCCTAGATCCCCATTTTGTTAAAAGATTACATCCAATTCCACTCGAACAAGCATGCCGTAAAAGGCAACTAATTATGCATTAAAGTCCAGGAATGGACGAACGAGCTTGTCTCTTTTTTCTTTTTATTCCTTATCTTTATCTTCATCATTACACTTCTTCTCATCCTCCTTCCTTGTCTTTTTTTCCCCTTCTTCTTTTCTTTTTCTCTTCTTCTTCTTCTTTCCTTTCTTCTTCTTTTCTTCTTCTTCTTCTTCTTCTTTTTCTTCTTTTTCTTCTTCTTTTCTCCTCCCCTTCTCCTCCTCCCCCTTCTTCTCCTCCTCCTTCTCCTCCCCCTCCTTTTTATCCTCTTCTCCTCCTCCTTTTTCTCTTACTCCTTCTCCCCACCTTCTTCCCTCCACCTCCTTCTTCTTCTTCCTTTTTCTTCCCTTTTTCTTCCCTTTTTTTCTTTTCTTTTTTCTTCTTCTTCTTCTTCTTCTTCTTCTTCTTTTTTCTTCTTTTTCCTTCTTCTTCTTTCTTCTTCTTCTTCTTTTTTTCTTCTTCTTCTCTTCTCCTCCTCCCTCCTCCTCCCCTTTTTTCTTTTCTTCCCCTCCCCCCCCTCCCCCCCCTCCCCTCCTCCCCCTCCCTCCCCCACCCACTCCCCCCCTCCCCTGCCTTCTCCCTCCTCCTCCTCCTCCACCTTCTTCCTCTTCTTTTTCTTCCTCTTCTTCTTTTTCTTCTTTTCTTCTTCTTCTTCTTCTTCTTCCTTCTTCTTCTTCTTCTTCTTCTTCTTCTTCTTCTTCTTTTTCTTCTTCCCTTTTTCTCTTTTCTTTTCTTCTGTTTCTTCTTCTGTTTCTTCTTCTGTTTCTTTCTTCTTTTCTTCTTCT
>CAJHNH020004563.1:0-27500 GCA_905116865.2 Candidula unifasciata
TTACACAACAGTGCATACATCATGTCCCCCTCTCCACCCCTTTAATAGTCAAAACAGAGTTGCGTGATGAAGACGTTAGAATATGCATTCTCACGCATCTGTTTGTAAACTGGGCCATTCCTCAAAGACATATTACTTTTTTTTATATATTCTAATCTCCTAATGTAAGTGATCTTGCATGTAAACAAATCTACTGCCCACATTAGAAAGGTCTAGATGTTTTATCTGTCTCAGTAGTGCAATGGTCCGGATTTGTTGATGACCTCGACGTGCGTGATTGGCTCAGTGTATTGGTTTACCTACTTATTCATACAATAACCAGTGTATTTTTGGTGTCTATCAAGTCCTTGGTAAAGTAAAGTACAGATGCCTTTTCAAGCCTTTATGCGCATCAAACATATGGGAAAAGCACCAACATTTTTACAGACCAATCGGCACTAGGTGGGTAATGTGGTCAGCATTATGCCGGTCGTCTTTACTTCTCCATGACATACATCCTGGTACCTATTTAAGGCTGGGTCGACCTACGACGCCCCATACCATGATAAAAATCCACGCAGCCAGCAGTGGGTTTCGATCGTGGTACGTTGGAATTACGAGTCGTACTCGCAACACCTAAGCCACGGACGCCGCAGCAAGTCTTTAAGAATTAAAATATGGCCTTTTAAGCTGAAATGCTATAGAAAGATTCTCAGAATACCATGAATAAACAAGAGAAGAAATACTGACATTTTAACAGATCTGAATGTCAAAGAAGATGTGCTAATAAACAGTATTTTGATTCGAAAGCTGAAATATGTTAGTCATAATGAGCGCCAGGGCGAATTGGAGACAAAAAAAATAGCAGAAGGCATGGTACCGGGGGGGGGGGGCAGGCAGGGGCGGACCAACATTAGGTTGGGACAAGATATAAGTGACTCCTTGAACATGAAAGTACACGAGGCAGGAGGCCGAGTTTATTTCAGACCAACCGTGATGAAAGCGACGTTCTGCAAGAACTTGCTACCTGGTGATGAGCATCAAGTACTTTACTAAAAATGTAAGCCGTGTCTGCTGGATATACGTCAAGTGCAACGCACCTATGGGATTGATGCAAGCAAAACTTGCCTACATGATAACAGTGATGCAGAATATGCCTACACTATAGTTTTAATACTTCTTCTTCACGTTCACCAGCTGTAAACTCTGGCGGAAAGTTCTACCTGTTCATCCACTTCTGGACTGCAATCCTGTTCCAAAACCTGAGTATTGCATGTGCATCTGTTTTACAGATCTGACTCATTTGTAATCAAACTGCTGGTTCCTTGCCAACTTTGAAGAAAGCTCCCATTTAGTCGACTCTTACGACATGCTTTTGGGTTGGCAGTGGGTCTATTCTTGTTTTCCCTATAACAGGGCTTCAGAATCCACACGGGGAAGTTGTAACACAGAAAGTGCTTACTGGATAGATGTAATGCAGACGTTGCCTGCGGCTTAATTTTTATATAGTGCGTACTTAACAATAAAATTTCAAATGGTCAGATTTCCGAACCAATATACAAATAAGGCAAGTATCCAGGCAAGAGTATGTGTCTAATTTTATACGAAAACGCCGCTGGAACTATGTCGGCCACGCCCTTAGAATGGATAAATCAAGACTTCCTTACCAAGCCCTCATTTGGACACCACAGGGAAAAAGATCTCGTGGAAGACCAAGGGAAACCCTACGTAGAACTATCATCAGGGAAGGCTCACTCATGGGCCACTCAAACATCCAAGACCTACAACAGATTGCAACGAACCGCCATGCATGGAGAGGCATGACCTCTGCCATATGTGCCGCACTCGACACAAGAGGAAAGACTAACCAACTTAACAATATAGTTGTAATGTAGAAGGTACCTAGGGGATAGTTGTTGTCTTTTCGTTAGCGCCCCCTCCCCCTCCCACCTTACTTCCCCTCGCACACACTGATATTCTCAGGATTAATTTTTTAGAAACCAGTTCTCTATCAAGTGTACCGAAAAGAAAAGGTTGCATAATAACTGCCTCGGACAGAAGGGGTTAATAATAATAACTATCTTAGACAGAGCAAGCTAAAAATATTAACTGTTTCAGACAGAGTGAGCTAATAATAACTGTCTCTGTTTAGTGGATCTAATAATAATAATAATAATAATAATAATAATAATAATAATAATAATTTCTCAGACAGAAAGATAAAATAAAATACCTTTTTAGGCTGAAGGAGCTTAGGCTGAAGGAGCTAATAATATTAACTGTCTCATATACAGAGAGCTAATAATAATATTGTGGCAGTGCACATACACAAATGGCTACATGCACACTTGAGTCATTCCTAGAGGATGTCGAGACAATGGAGAGAAAAGAATCCATCTCATCTATGGGACGTCCTTTGCTTGGTCCTGGTCATGTAATTGACAAGGACATTGCTTTACGAGTGATTTACCACACACCGAACAAGAGAATGCTGAATTACTGAAGCTTTAACAGTAGGAACGAACAATCCCCTACTATGCAACAAGAAAAAAGTCATTATAACGTTGAAATTAACCTGGTAAATCACGTGACTATCGTGAACTTCCGGTAATTAGACAAACACAATGCACTATTCTTTCTTTATATTTTAATTGGCTCTGGCAAAAGGATTTGCTGATAATAATAAAAATAATAAAAATAATAAAAAATAATAAAAATAATAATAATAATACTGTCTCAGATAGAAGGGACTTATGATAACTGACTTGGGGAAAAGAGGCTAATAATAATAAATAACGTTGCCAGATGGAAGGAGCTAATAACAATAGCTGTCTCAGATAAAGATATCTTATCATTTAATTAATGTCTCGGGTAGGAAGGGCTAACGATAGCTGTTTTAGACCAAAGACGCTAATAATAACCTAGTATATCAGACACAATGAGGAATGACTAGGAAAGAACAGATCATTACATGAACTGCCTCAGCCAAAGAAGAAAGACGGAGTTTATTAATAATATCAGCAGTGGCGTTGGAATCTGGGAACTCATCACATTTGAGCACCCCCGCCCCTTAAACATTTTTAAAAACACGGTTTAGACTATAGACAATTATAAGGATGCCTGAACTAACGACATTTAGCCCCCCCCCCCCCTTTTCCCCTGCTCTTTAATATGATTAAAAACAGGGTTTAGCCCCGTCCTCTAGACAATTAAAAGGGTGCTCACCCCAATCCCGCCCTCTCCCCCCCCCCCCAACCCCTTCCGCCTGCCCCCAGTGTTTCCTCATCTCAGCGTCCCTGACTACAACATTGCTTCATGTCGGTGTCTTTAACAGGCAAAGACACGATGTAACAGATAAGGGTTTTACAGTACCTCTGTCAAGGTCGGTTCGTGTGACATCGACTATGCATAGAAATAGAACATTCCAGACACCACAACCGGGCCCTCGTTGAATGCGTGACAGACGGGAACATCAGTTAATCAGTCAACAGGTCGTTTCATCACAAGCTACTTGACCTTTGACCGCCATGTTCGTGTTTCGTTTTGGAATTAAATGATAAGAATGTATTTTAGTGTATCTATCTATCTATCTATCTATCTATCTATCTATCTATCTATCTATCTATCTATCTATCTATCTATCTATCTATCTATCTATCTATCTATCTATCTATCTATCTATCTATCTATCTATCTATCTATCTATCTACCTACCTACCTACCTACCTACCTACCTACCTACCTACCTACCTACCTACCTACCTACCTACCTATCGATCGGTCGATCGATCGATCGATCGATCGATCGATCGGTCGGTCGGTCGGTCGGTGGTCGGTCGGTCGGTCGGTCGGTTTGTCTGTCTGTCCGACTGTCTGTCTGTCTAACTGTCTGTCATCCTTTTGCCTGTCTGGATGGCTGTCTGTATTTTTCTTTGACCTTCCTTCTGTCGACCCTCCAGTCCCCCTGACTGCCTGCAACGGGCTGGCTATCCTGCAGTCTTGCTGTCCATATGTATGCCATTGTGTCTGTTTACTTTTGTTCTGGTCTATGTGCATAACCTGCTAGTCATTTTCCAAACATGGCTAAAGAAGATATATTCTTAGTCTTAAATGAGACATTATTTAATGCCTGTGTATAAACGGACACATAATAACAGACACACTCCCCAACCCCCAACTTATATATATATATATATATATATATATATATATATATATATATATATATATATATATATATATGTGTGTGTGTGTGTGTGTGTGTGTGTGTGTGTGTGTGTGTGTGAGTGTGTGTGTTTACATATATTCTCTGATTGAAGGATATCAAACATATCTTATAACCGACGTTTTATTCAGATTTAAAAGGCGTTGTTATAGCAGAGTAATATACGACATTTTGATGACTGCACTGATGGAGAAGCAGGTCAATCCGTGGTTGGTGAATTAGCTTGCAGCTGCCCTGTCAGGGTTCATGGACCTCAGAACCAACCTGTATAACCCCAAGACTGCCACAGTAATCCGCCATGTCGCCTGTGCTCTTTAACGTGTAAACGAGCAAAGAAAGATTGCAAGCCTAGAAGCACCAGGAGTTTGAAGGATACTGCCATTTTCAGACGACATACTCGCATATAGGCAGGGAAGATAAAGGGAACAAACAGCATGGGAGCTACAAGCGACAGTAGACAAAGTGATTGAGTGGTGTACAGAAATAAGGTCTGTCGTACACCAAGAAAATGCATTTTTTTTTTTTTTTTGGGTGGCGCTCTCTAGGCAACATGATTATTAGAACTGATCTCCAAAGTCTCACGACATATGGTAGAAACGTCAATAGAGAGAGCAGATTGAAGTATTTGGAAATCACATTTGACTGGAGCCTGTCCTTCAAGGACCAAGTGGAGATGATTGTGACAATATGCCAAAAAGGACTCAATGCAATAAGACTATGGCTGCAATGGACATAGAGCAGAGAATACTTTTTCACACTACATCAGCACCTGATCCTATCAGTGGTTGATTACTGCTTACCGTCTCAAAGAGTCAGATGGATAAACTAGAGCGCATACAGAACGCAACTATGAGGGTCATTTTAAGATGTACCAGTGACACCCCATTAGTGTGTATGCGGTACATCCTTGGTTAGCCGACTGTTGCGGGTAGGCTGAATGTGCTGCAGACGAAGTCATATCTAAGGGTAGCTGCAGACACAGATCACCCTTTGCACGAAGCTCTGGTTGCAATTAAGGGTCAGCAGCTGATAATAGGGAAGTCATGGATGGCTCAGGCAGAAGACACAATCAGACAGGTTTGCATCCTTGAGAACATTAGGCGAGGAGAGGAGTGGGTCAAAGTGCCACCTGAACAGTAAGGTTTGTGTAGGGTCATAATCATATTGAGCCGGGAATGCAGAGACAGCAGGTGCCACAGAGGTGGAAATTCAGCACTAAATTCAAGATAATGCTCGCTCAGAGGATGTGGTTATTTATACAGCTGTTCAGTGACATGGAGCAAAAGAAGTGCTTGGGGTTTCTTAGGAAAAGTTAATAGTCGACGTTTGTTGCAGGAGAGCTAGCATAAGAGACCACAACATCAAGCTTAAGAATGGAGGTGGAGGCGGTCACTTTAGCTTTCCGCTACTTAGAGAACACGACACACACACACGTTTAGATTGTAACTGACTCAAATAGTATGTTGAGGAAGGTCAGGACAGGCATGCTTCGTTTAGAGTGGCATGCTTCGTTTAGAGTGGCATGCTTTGTTAAGAGTGGCATGCTTCGCTGCGGATGTCACGGGCGAGAAGAATTGTCTGGATCTTTTCTCTGGGTCCGCCGGCGCGTTGGGAAATGAACAGGGGGACATACTTACCAGCTATGGACAGCCTAATGGAGTATTGATGCATGATAAGGCAGACGCGGTTAGAGTCGTGTGGGAGAGCGTATACAATTCGCAAGAGCAAATAAATCACCAGTCTCGTGAGAGTGATGCAGCAAGGGGTTCTTGTCGATGCTTCACGATCAGAGGAAATGCAAGACGGACGTTTAATGAGAATGCTATTGGCACCATTGGAACTCTTCCCTTGCTGCTGAAGAGAGGACTGGAGCGTTTTTTGAAATGCTCTGAGTGCTGTGATGTCGGTTCTTGAATCAACCCAACTGTTTGCTTGAAAACCATTGCAGTAGTTTATAAGTACTTTTATCAGACACGGCATACCTACTCAAGCTTTTGCTCTAAGCCTTTATTTCTCAGAAAGGAAAAATATCAGCCGTACTTATTTCTAGTAAACAGCACTGATATCGCCAGACAACCTTGTCGACGAATATAGCACTGGTATAGATTGTTGACCTTCTAAACATGTCAACAAAGTCAAAGGAAGCTCTTGGGCCCGCTTTCTTGGTGAAGGGAATTGAACGGACAGATTAGCACCACAAGGAGTGTCAGCCCCCCGCCTCCCTCCACCCCACCTTCAATAATTTTATAGGGGAGTGAGATGTGTTGACGTCTGATTTAGTTGCACAACAATAATAAAATTAAAAATCAATAATTAATATTGCACAATTAAATAATTAAGCCCTTTGAGTGCCCCGCACCCTCCCCTTCCTCCTCTTTCCCCCTCCACTTATTTCCAGCCAAGAATATTATTAAGAAGGGCTTGTGGGAGAGGAGGGGAGAGGGGTGTTAAGACTTATCTGAATTGTGAAGTAATATTAATTATTATTGCTATTATGTAGTGAATAGCAACAGCAACAAATATATTTGACATAATATATAATTTATTAACAAAAGCTTACAAAATGAGGTGGAAGTATGATCCCTGAAAATTTTAACTGGAGAAGGGCGGGGGATGGAGGGGGGGGGGGGGTAGGGGAAAAGGGGGGGGGGGAGCTCAACCCCAGTATAAAATAGTTTGGGAGCGGAGGCTCAGGGTAGCAGAGTCTCCAGGTTCTAGCGCCTTTGACCAGGTGGGTTATTGATGCACACAACAAGCTAGATGTGGCCAAGACTCTTTAGGTGCAAGTGAACGGTGTCGAAGCGTGAATGGATCATTAGGGTCTGACTAGAATAGTGCAGCCGGTGAAAAACAGGGCATCTGGACACTCAATACTCGGAGGAAAAGCAACAACCACGTACAGCTAGACTGCTACTGTGCCATCAGAGTTGGAAATCTTCGCTGGCTGCTGAAAGAGGGGAATGATCGCTTAGGGGAATGTCCCGAGTGATGTTGTATCGGATCTAAACTCAGCTCAACCCAAGACTGTTTTTACCACTGCGATAGAGAGACTGCCTAAAGCCAGATGGGCTGTGACATGAAGATTTGATCGCCGTGACATAAAATCTCAATCTGGATGGCAAATTCCAGTTAATCTGTTCAACCCCAAAGCAATTATGCATGGGACACCCTAACTGCTGTACTAGGCTGGTGTAACCTTACAGTCCGGCGTTGAAAACGGTTGAAGAGGCTGCTGCTGCTTCTTCTGTTTTTAGTCCAGACTGTATATCAGTAGTAGTAGTAGTATAGTCGTAACTGTATATCAGTAGTAGTAGTAGTAGTAGTAGTAGTAGTAGTAGTAGTAGTAGTAGTAGTAGTAGTAGTAGTAGTAGTAGTAGTAGTAGTAGTAGTAGTAGTAGTAGTAGTAGTAGTAGTAGTAGTAGTAGTAGTAGTAGGTCATCTTTATGCATAGGCCCGATGACTCTGTAAGCATATGCACTCCATGCTAATCTGTGTATTTCAAGTGATTTGCCATAAAAAGTCATTCCTGTAGGTGTTATCGACCATACAGCGAAGAGCAGACGGGCCGATTCAAAGAACGTAATAATATTAATTCTTCTTCTTCTTCAGCATTCCGAGTCCTTGAGGTTCATTGCTGCAGATATCTCTCGCCTCCATTCATCTCTCTGGTTGGCCTTCTCTTTCCAGTTGGTGACACCAAGTGTCTGCAGGTCTGTCTGGATATTATCTCTCCGTCGTCTTCTTGGTCTGCCACGTGGTCTACGACCATAAATCTCCCTCGTGTTTAGTTTCTACTTCTCTGTCATCTGGCATTCTTTCAAAATGCCCTAACTATTTCAGTCTATTAGCTCTCATGATGCCAGTTATTAGTGGTGATTTAAACAGGTGATGAATTTCGTTGTTGCTTCTCACTGTCTTTTCACCTCTGTTTCAATCTTTGATGGGTCAAAGATTCGTCATAAGACTTTTTTTTTTTTCTAAAACCAATAATAGAATGGATAAAACAGCAATTCGGGAAATAAGATAGCCAGGACAGGGTACCGTAGAGGAAAATGGAATGATAATAATGTATGGAACATACACTATAATAATAAAAATAATAATAATAATAATGTGCTGAAGGGTACAAAGACAGACTGCCTCCCAAACAAGCATGTCGTAAGAGTCGACAAATTAGGAGTTTCCACGGAGTGTATCTGCCTGAGAGGCAATAAATACACAGTCTGCAAACAAATATGCACACAAATAAGTATGTAAAACGGATGTGCACACACCGCTAAGCTTCTGGAACAAGACTCAAGTCCAGAGATGGACGAACAATAAAAAATTTCCACCGGAGTTTACAGCTGGTGAAGAAGAAGACGTTACATGGTTAAGTTTGCCAGCTAGTCTTTTACGAATTTGATATTTTTAAAAAGGAGGGGGGAAACCCAGCAATCCCCACCCCACCCTCACGGCCGCACCATAATTTTATCAAAGGGTCGCAAGTCCCCTGATCTGGCGCTCCCCCAAGCGAAGAGTACTTTTGACCTGATATAGTGTTACATGTATAAACCAAGTGAACTTTAATCGAACCATGCAGATAAAGATTGATCCGTCTGTCGAGTTGTTGAGAACTCAATGAAAGCGACACATTACTCGTGTATAGTGCTTTGACCTTGTCAGAAAATACATAACTACGTACCATGGTAACGATTCGTTGACATCACAACCTTATGAGTTGAATTGTTATAGGGACTAAGGGAGTAACATTGCACTTTTCCCTTGTTTTTACTAGTTACCACAGCTGTGTTTTTTTTTTTAAGGATACGCAACGATACATGCTACTTGCACCTTCTTTTGATCATCATTTTCAGTTCTGCTGTAATTTTAACTTTGTGGCGAGTACTGGCACCGACACTTTAAAAAAGAAAAGAAAATACAACTTGGTAATAACCTATCCATATCCTCTTCATGTTCTTGTTGTTGACACATAAGTAAGGGTAAGGGACACCTTTCTGCGCCTTCAAGCGTATTGGGCATACAGGGTTAAACCTTTTTTTTATATAGACCAGTCGGCGTTCAATAGGGGATGTGGTCAGTATCACGCCGATCGCCTTTACTTCCGAGGACTGCATGTCGAAATAAGTCGACCTATAGGAGCCAAGCTCTGTTCGGATTTGAACCCACGACCTTCCGATCCGCAGGTGAGCGTCTAGCTCCTACACCAAGGAGGCTCATAAAAGCCATTCATAAATGATCTATGTTGCTGCTGGTCTGCTGTTGTCCTGCCCATGGTATCCCATGTCATTGTACATTTCTTCATTTCCTTTTCTACCGTCCTTCTTCAGATTTGCTTGGGTCGTCCAAGTCTCATTCTTCAGTCTGCCGTTCACCAGAGAGTGTTACACAAGTAAGTAAAGGACGGGAAGTAACAGTTAGACTTAGCGGCTAGACGCTCGCGTGCGGATCAAAAGGTAGTGGGTTCGTTCCCTGGCGGAGCTAGATTTTGTTTTAAAAAAATGACCTTGACTCCCATTTCGACCCAGCCTTGAGTGGGTACCGGGTGCAGTCCCGGGAAGTAAAGGCGGTCAGCGTGACACTGACCACATCACCCATCTTGTGCCAATTGGTCTATAAAAATATGTCTAGCCCTATATACTCTATACGCCTAAAGACGTGGAAAAGGGTCCTTTATTTTACTATTTACTAAGTAAAAGACCCTTTCCACGCCTTCAGGCTTATTTTGGGCATATAGGGCTAGATCAAGATTTTATAAACCGATCGGCACTCAGTGGGTGATGTCCTCCCGCCGGCTGCCTTTACTTATCTGGACTTTACCTCGTTCCCTTTTAAGGCCACTTGAGGGCCAACCCTATTCAAACCCCCCCCCCCCCCCCCCCCCCCCCCCCCCCGCTTTCCCTTTTCCGTCAATATTATTTTAAATATATGAATTGTCTTTAGTGGTATTTGTTTATACATTTCAACTTATTTCAAACGTATTATTATATTTATTTACCTTTCATCACAGCATTATTATTATTATTATCTTAAACTAGAGATAAACCTCCTAATTAGCTTGCCCCCCCCTTCCCCGCCCGTTTGCTTAAAAATATTCATAGTGGGGGGGGGGGGGGCGGAGATTGTGGTCCACACCCACTCCAATTTTCCACCACCACAATCACTCCCAGTGTACACTGGGTTGGCGCATCCGATGATGCCTAAACTCAACCGTACGTCATGCAAGAAAAAACCCACGACACAGCCTAATTATCAAGTGACTCAAGCAGTGAGTCAACGTTTTCTGATGGAGGCCAAGATCAATAAGCGAAGTTTATGTAGAAGTTAGCGGTTGAAGCATCTATGGATTTATTAACAAGGGACACAACCGTAAAAAAAAGCCACTGTCAACACAGTTAAAGAATTATGTCCCTTATTTAAAAAAAATTGGCGTCGTTGTGACAAGATTGTTAACGCGCTTGTTTGCCCAGACAGAGGTTCAGATTAAATCCTCACAAGCAGCAGGATTTTTTTTTTTTAATTTGTGTGATGCCCTAGTGGGGTAAAATATACTATTTCTACTACTACCACCACCATATAACCAGTTATCTCCTTGTGGAATGCAATTTTTAGTTATTTTGAAACCCCACCCTGGCTCAACTCTTGCCAGGGGCCGCAATATAGACCGACCATGAATATGGTCTAATGGCTGAACACGGTCTCTGGGACCTCTCCACGGGTGATCCTCATCCACATGGTGGCAATTTGTGTCATCGGGTGTTTATCGCTTGTGTGATGTCCTGGTGGGGCAAAATGTACTACTACTACTACTACTACTACTACTACTACTACTACTACTACTACTACTACTACTACTACTACTACTACTACTACTACTACTACTACTACTACAACCGCCATCATAACCCACTCACACAGGACTACATGTTACTTAGTTTTGTGGTGCCCTAAATTAACTCCTGCAGCGCTATAAAGTTAAAGGGGGTTTCCTGGATTTGCACCTGTTTGGTTCTTATCCTTGGGATATTTATTTTACAGACTGCAATACTGGGTAGCAGAAGAAAAAGGGGGAGGGGGAATGCCAGCACTGCTACTACTACCACTACCACAAATACTATTACTTCTACTACTGCTGCTACTACTACTGCTACTACTACTACTACTACTACTACTACTACTACTACTACTACTACTACTACTACTACTACTACTACTACTACTACTACTACTACTACTACTACTACTACTACTACTACTGCTACTACTACTATAGTAGTAGTACTAATTTGTGAAATATCGTCACGTGGCAGGATGGTATATTTAGGCGTACTGCAGTAAAAAACATTTTGGGGAAAAAAGGAGGAGATGATGGCTCAATACCACACACACACACACACACACACACACACACACTCCCCTTTTTCCAACCACGCCTTCCTTAACACTTGGTCAAGAATTGTCAGACCCCTTCAGCCTTTCACCTATCCTCTTTTCAGTAAATTCAGAAAACATGAAAGGACCCAACCCTTCTCACCACCTCAAAACTCTCTAGGCAAATAATTTGGTATGTGCTCACGTCTTTGAGTGCCTTTCCCCAGAAAGAAAGAAAGAAAGAAAGAAAGAAAGAAAGAAAGAAAGAAAGAAAGAAAGAAAGAAAGAAAGAAAGAAAGAAAGAAAGAAAGAAAGAAAGAAAGAAAGAAAGAAAGAAAGAAAGAAGAAAGAAAGAAAGGTGGGAAACGGGTGTGGGGGTTAGCTGAAGAGCCCAACCGAATGACTTTGTAAAGAGGCTTAGATGTAAACTTTAATCATATGCACAAGTAATCTTTTAAAGATATTTGTTCCTGCATTTCATATTATTTCAAATACATAATTATATTTATGTGCGGTTCAGTGCTAGCAATCTCACTATCAGCCAGGAACGGAGCCTTGACCTGAAGTCACCAACTGGAAAGACGGGGCCAGTCACCGGGATGATTGTAGACAGGTGATACCTACAGCAGTGAAAAATTTTACATTTTACCCCACCAGGATATCACACAAGGGCTCGGAATACTGACGAAAGGGAAGACGAAGAAGCAAAAATTGAAGAAGGTGGTGGTGACTTTGGTTTAGTCGCAAGCTGCTTTAGTAAAATGTGTCAGTAAAAAGAACGCCCTCTGGGAAGATAACTCTAAGGTACGGAAGACTTGCAGACGACAATCTCTGGCTTGTTTGTGTCATTTTGTACAGTACCAGTAGAACCACTGTTTTGCAGCCATTATTTCCTTGATGTCTTCTGGTAATCTTTCTTGTTTGAGTGGGGTCTTTGAATGGGTTTGCTACTTCTGGTGCGTCTTCATTTAACCTACAAATATATGTCAAGGTCCATTTAAGTGACATGCTATTGTTGTATAACATATAATAACAGTTTAATGAGGTTAGTGGGGGACTGGTAGCGACCTTAAACGCACAATCCTATTTTTGACCCAGACGGGACTCATTGTGTAGCATGATTGATGTCGAACGCAGAAGAAGAAAAATGAAGTTATTTTATTTTATTTTATTTATAAATGTATTTCTTCACAATTTAAATTATATTAATAAATTATCCAAAACAAAGTTTTTACGTTGTAAATTTAAATATTGGGAACACAATAAATACATTTGCAAATGCACAATTTATTGCCTGGCATATTATTATTCTGGCACCACTGCTGATAACGATACGTGGCTAACATTTTACTATCTGACAAATAGCAGGCAACTGTGTTCCTTGTTCATCATGAACTGGACACACAATAACATATCGTCATTTTTACAACGGGAGCAAGAAGTACTTTACCATTTCTAGATGTCCTATTTTTAACTAATTAAACGGCTCTCCTCCGAACTTCTGCACGATATTATGGCGGCCAAACAAATACCCAGAGTTTCTGTCGAGGAACAAATCGCGGCAAAACTAGGATCGGCTTCCGAAAAACAAAACAAATGCTCTAACAGGGTCTCAGCGATATGTTAATTGCGGACCTGTTTCTGTGACTATGCCGCACCGCCGACAGTATCCCCCACATTTTACACACAACTGAGACCCTGTTAGGGTATTTTTGGCTACCATAAATTGGGGACGAAGTTCAGAGGAGAGCCAAATATTACTCAGCATTGCCAGAAAGAGTTTTACCGAAGATACACTGGCAGTGGAAATTGAAACTATCAAAACAACATAACCCTCTAAATAGGGTACCACACAGGTTTCTTCAAATGCCTCAGCATCCTACCTGATTTAACCTCTAACAAAATTACAGTTGCCAAACTGAAATTATTTATTATCATTTCAAGGAGAGGGCATCTTGCAATGCCTGCAATACTGACTAACTGAAAACAGCTGTTGGTCAAACAGTTTTTCTGCTGTCACAGTGATGAGATGCATGACCACTTCCATACATATCCCATTGTTAAAGAACCAGTATCTCTGTACACCAAATCCAATTGTATGTATTAATTTATATGTAGTGCCAGTTGACTTACATCAGTTGAATGGAGAGACAGCTTAAAAACAGACTGAAAATATCCCTAAAGTGGCGATCCTGTATCAGTATCAAAAAGGGAACCAAGAAGAGAGAACCCATTTCTTTGATAGGATGTCATTTGCTTGCCTCTGGGCATATATGGGATAAGGATTATGCCTTAGGATTATTTACCACACATTGAATACATGTTTACTAAAACTACCTGAGGCCGTTTAAATAAAACTGAACTCTCCTATTTTATTTGAACAAAAGATCATGTGATAAATGTGAAGTTACTGTGGTAATCATGTGGATGATCTTGAATTTCCAGGTAATTAATATATCACTATCAGTATCAATTGCCATGGCAAAAGTGGCCTTTAGCAAGATCCATCAAATAGAAATGCAGATGGGAGGATAACACCAAAAGATTGAGAACAGCAGTCTGAAAAAGAGTGTATATCAAGGGTTAAAGACAGAGCCAGTCTTCACTGTTGAGAAGTCATCTGATTGATTCTCCTCCTTCTTTGCATCCACCAGCTTTACACTCCAGTGGAAAGTTCTGGTTGTTCATCCACTTTTACTCTTGTCCCACAACATCCATTTGTTGGTTCCTCACTTCTGAAGAAGATACATTGTTACTTTTAAGGAAAACCCCTAATTATTTGACATTATAACATGCATTTTAGGAAGGCAGTGAGTCCATTCCGGTTTTGTCTACCCATAATGGGGCCCTTGAACTCACATTGGAAGCACCTGATTGGTTGATTTCTTAGCTTTTTATTGTCAGATTAAAGAACCATGGGAGTGCAGTGGCTTGCTTGCTCACCTTACAGCCTGTGGTCATATGTTTAGATTTTTTTTTAAACGAGATCCATTGCAGCCAACCATCATTGTGGAGACATCGCCCACTTGATTGATTAACTCAGTTTATATTTAAATACACAGCTGCAAATTAATTTGTAATATTTTGTTTCAGAGTGAATAATGAGTCATTTGATGTCATTGATACGCAGCTTTCATACTGTCAAACAAGGATACATTATATGTAAGAGAATCACCTTTCCAAGGTTGCCAGTGAGTACTACATGTGGTAAGTTCCGACTGAACTCTTCAAATCCCAGTCACTGGTCCCTTTCTGTCCACATAGTTCTATTTTCACACAGCCAATATTTGAATCTTAAGAACTTAAAATAATAACACTGTCATAGGGCAGGAGTTAAACTAACAACTTGAAGAAAATAAGCAGTTAAACCAACTGCTCCAACAGGAGAAAATGATATAAATAGATTTTATTTGAACTAACCAATGAACGTGCTAAATCTCTCAGTACCAAGCTGGGTGTTACTGTTCTGTGAAGATGTAACTTTTAATAATCAATGTTTCCCTTCTTTTTTATTATTTTTTGTTTGTTCACCAGCTGTAAACTCCTCTAGAGAGCTCTGGTTGTTGGTCCACTTCTGGCCTTTAAACTTGTAGCAGAACCTGAGTTTTGCATAGGCTTATTTATATGCAGACTGTTGGTTTCTCACCTCTCAGGAAGATGCACCCCAACTTTGAAAGAAACACCTCTAATTAGTCACATTTAAGGACATACTTGAGAAGGGGAAAGACAGTGGGTTAGTTTATTTTTACCCCACAGCTTTGCGGAACATTCAGTAGGATGTATTCAGCCATGCACATCAAGAGTTAATAATCATTTAGAAGATAACGCTGTAATGGGAACGTCATGAGAAGCAAGGTGAGAGTCACCAAATAGGCACTGTAATAGGAAACATATGGATTGTGGAAAGATTTATGCCCAAGCGGAACAGTAAGGAGATAAAGTAAGAATTAGGCAGAGTGGCTAGATAGGTCATAAGGAGGTCAGAATAGTGTATCATGTCTGTTAAAACCAGCAAACACGCATTGAGTTGCTTGTTACCGAATGGGTTAACCCTTTCACCCCTGAAACCCTAAATAAATGAGTCATAAGACAGTGGAAATTCTTGAGAAAAGATCTTTTGTAAAAACCCAACTTACACAGGTCACTAATAAAAATGATCATAATCAGCACTGAGCAGTCTGCTGCCATATCATCTGTAGTTAGAGTTAAACTGAGTATTCAGAATTATGAAGCGCATTCGCAGACTATTTGTTGAGACTGAACAAGTTCTCTCATTCTTTACCAAGCAACTCATCATATGTTTATTAATATTAGCTTATCATAACTGGTTTTTCTTAACGTTCTCTTATCCATTTAATTCTTATGCGAAAAAGCTCTGTACCCTTAGTTGTTATAACATGTCATAGTGTCCTCATTTTACTGGAAAAAAAAATATGCAAGGGAGGCTTCAAATAAAAATCTTAAAGGTGTGATAGAAATTACAATAACCTGCCATCGTCTTGTAATCTGTCGCTTAAGGATGTCAAGAGTGTTAAGCACTTGACATCATAGTGCAGATGAACACATTGACAGCATAATGACAGTTTATAGTTGGCAGGTTTTTGACATGCACCAAAGAGGAGCAGCATTCTGATACCCTTTTTTGATCAGTGAATCAGTCAAATGTAAAGAAATTCATTAGCAAGTGTGAAACCTTTAGAAATTCATCAGCGAATAAAGGTTCGGTATGGTGATGAATGCCAGTCAGTCCAGCAAGTATATGAGTCTAGTAGAAGTTTAAAAATGGTGTGACTTCTGTGACAGACTGTTCATGACTGGGTCGGGCAGACCAAGTAGAGACCCCACATTTGATTTTTTTTTGATCTGCAGCCATTTCCCATGTGGGTTCTGGGGCCCCTTTGTGGAGAAAACAAGAATAGACCGACTGCCTACCCAAAAGCATGTTGTAAGAGTCGACTAATTGGCAGCTTCCTTTGAAGTCTGAGTGCATCTGCCTGAGAGGCAAGGAACCAACAGTCTGACTACAAATGGGTTAGATCTGTAAAATGGATGCACATGCAACACTCAGGTTCTGGAACAGGACAGCAGTCCAGAAGTGGACAGACAACCAGAACTATTCGCCACAGTTTACAGCTTCTGAACGAGAAGAAGAAAAAGAGATTGCAGCCATTTTGCACCCTGTTAATTGCATTCTGGACTCGAGCCTTGTTCTACAACTTTAGTTTTGCATGCATGTCCATTTTACAGATCCATCTTATTTGTATGCATACTGTTGGTTCATCACCTCTCAGACAGATGCACTCTGACTTCAGACGAAACACCAATTAGTCGACTCTTACAACATTCTTGTTAGAGTGGCAGTTTTTTCCTGCCACCAAAATAGGGCCCCATAACCCACGTGTAGACGTTTCAAAATAAATAGCTACGTTAAAGTCATGTGAATATTTTGGTCAAATAAGACCACAAAATAAGAAAGAAGAGGAAAACACTGTGTTCATCACTGGCAACTGTTATCAAAGGAAAAAGGCGGAGATGGTTTGGACATGTTTGCAGAATAACTCATGACAATTTGGCAGTGACATCTCTTTTTGGATGACAGGTAGAAAAAGGAGATTTGGGCGACCTAATTAAATCTGAAGAAGGAGAGTAAAAAGGGAAATAAGGGAATGCAGAATGACATGGGTTACGATAAGCAAACCAGCAACATTGGAGATCACTTATTAGTGCCTTATGTATCTACTGCTGTATGAAACATCATTGGTGACCGTGTCGCCCATTGGGCAGGTCAATGGATGACTTCATCGTCGGTCAGAACAGTATTTAGCTCTGTCTCCTTTGATCGCATCAACACTGCAAGAGTCCTTTTTACAGCTACTTGGTAATGAGCAGTGTAAAGCCATTTTACATGATGTAAATAACCTAGTCACAATCATAACCAAAAGCTCACCCTTTGGGGGTGCTGGTTGAACGTGACCATTTGTGTGTGTGTGTGTGCAAAACAAGAAAGGAAGAAACAGCTGTATGAAGAGGCTATGGATAAATGACATGACTTATGGATATACAGTTTAGTTCTCACACTTTCCTTAATTCAGTGAGAATCTAGAATGATTTACTGACAAGTAAATTTGTGTATAGCCAGTTTTCTTCTGTCTCAGGTGCACCATACACATTACACAGGCAGTTATCTTCTGCCACTGAAAATGAGCAGGATGTTGCACGGAGAAACTTTCTTGCGGAGACATATGCAAGTGCCAGACATAAAGGATCGTCCAAAGAAAAAGCCTCACTTGTCATTTTTGACAAGGATGGCACACTCATTTGTTTCCATGCCATGTGGTCTTCATGGGCAGTTAACATAACTGAAAGGTATGGAGATATCAATTTTAGTTATTTATTTGTTGAAAAAATAAGAATTGGAAAGAGGCCCTTTTCTTATCTAGAGATGCACTGAGTATCTTCTTCTTCTTCAGCATTCCGAGCCCTTGAGGTTCATTGCTGCAGATATCACCCGCCTCCATTCATCTCTCTGTTTAGCCGTCTCTTTCCAGTTGGTGACACCAAGTTTTTGCAGGTCTGTCTTGATATTATCTCTCCATCGTCTTCTTGGTCTGCCTCGGGGTCTACGACCAATCATCTCCCTCGGGTATACAGTTTTTACTTCTCTATCATCTGACATTACTTCAATATGCCCCAGCCCTTACAGTCTATCAGTTCTCATGATGCCAGTGATCAGTGGTGATTTAAACAGTTTATGAGTTGAGTTGAACTGAGTCAAGAATTGACATCACAGCACTCGGGGCATTCCCATGCATGCTCCATCCTCATCTGCAGCAGCCAGCACAGAGTTCCAATACTGATGGTACCAGTCTCAATCTGGTTAAATGTCCGTCTTGCCTTTCCTCTGAGTGTATTGAGCCGGCCAGACCCTCTGGTTACACCCAGGAGCCTCATTCTCTCCAGGCAACAGATTATGAATTTCGTTGTTGCTTCTCACTCTCCATTCCCCGCTGTTTGCATCTTTGATGGGTCCAAAGATTTGTCTTATGATTCTCTTTTCAAAAACCCTTAATCAGGCTTCATCTTGGTTGCTTAGAAGCTCTGCTGTCTTAACCATTGAGTTTTCTAGTCACAGTTTGTGTTTTATTTACTACACTGTTGATAAAGACTTTGGTAGAAATGTTTGGTTGTATTTGTGCGCATCTTTTCCTCTCCCTCCTTTGAGCTTTCTAGTCACATTTTGGTGCTTTAGTTAGCACCATATTTTTTAAGAGCAGCAGACAGACACTTGATGGGTGATATGATCAGATATTCTGCCGGTCCTCCTTTACTTCTCATCACATTTTCCTCAGATTCATTTTCTTCTTCTTCTTCAGTAAAGTTACAGAACATTGTAGAACCAACCTCAGCATTTTTTTACTGTTCTGGTTTTTCTAATCAGATTTTACCTTCAGTAGTTTGCCATTGTTGTCTGAACGCTCAGCTCTCAGTACCGCTATCAAAAACAGCGCAAGACAAATTGTCAGCAGCTGGGATTGAACCCAGCACCCAGGCATTACAAAGCCTTCTTTTGTATTTACCCTCTAAAGGACCGTTGGCACTTGTGGTTTACAGCTAGGCTGCGATATCTGCTCCTTTGGATCCAACTTATCTGATTTCAGCAAGCTCTAAATTAGTCACCTTTTATGACATGCTTGTTAAGGAGCCGTGGATCTGTTCTTTCTTTCTCCCAGATATAGGCCCTAGAACTCATACAAGGAGATCATAGGGTAAAAAAGGGCCTTTTGCATGCCTTAAAGCCCATTGGGAGTATATATTGTAAGTACGATAAAATAAAGGACCCTTCCCATTCCAGTAGTACATCGGGCATATGGTGCTAGATCTGTATTTTTTAAATAAAAAAATCATGTCGGCAATCAGTGGTTGATATGGCTGGTGTCTTTACAGTCTATCTTTACTTCCCAGCTAATTTTCCTGGAATTTAGTTTAGGCTAGGTCTTCTTCTTCTTCTTCTTCTTCGTCTCCTTTGCCTCTGTGTTCACCGGCTGTAAACTGAGGCAGAAGGTCCTTAATGTTTCTCCACTTCTGGACTCAATCTTGTTCCAGGATGTAAGTCTTGCATGCACATCCGTTTTACAGATCTGGTCTATTTGTATGTTGGTTTTTCAACTCTCAGTGGAAACAGATTATATTTGTGTTTTATTAAATCCAGATGCTCTCATAAACAATTTTAGAATTCCAATTTACACAACAGAATATCTTTACTTCAGCATAGCCAAACAAGTTGGTCTCAACATAGAAAACAAGCTGTATGAGACACTGGGTGTGTGCGCTAAATCCAAGCGTGTGTTTCCTGGACTTCTTGCTGAGCAGACTACAAGTGTTATCCAGGAAGAGCTAGTTAAATTACTCACCAGTGAAGGAGTGCCCAGAGAGAAGGCACAAGAAGCAGTTGTGCAGAGCTGGAAAGAAGGAGACACTGGCCATGGCAAGGCTGTCAAGTCCATACATCCTGATCTGCGAACACTTTTTAAAATTCTGAAAGCTGAAGGTATCAAGGTAGGTTCAAGACAGTTTCATTATCATAACACTTAGTTTATAGTTGTATGACCTTCCCATATGGGCTCTGGAGCTCCCATTTTAGGGCGAAGCAAGCCTGTTGTAAAAGATGATTGATTAAGCCTGTTAGTTAATTAGTTAGTCTTTTCTGTTGAGCCTAGGGCGGTGCATAGGGTAAAGGTCATAGCTTTCCATGTCTGGCCATACGTTGCCACCTGTTTTTAGTCTAGGATGCTTGTTATGCTCATGGTTGAGCCTTTCCTGATGATGGGTCTACGCAGGGTCTCTCTTAGGTCTTCCCCATTTTCTTTTCCTTTCCGGTATCCATGTGAGGGCTTGATGGGGAGTCTTGTCTTATTCATTCCGAGTGCATGACTGATGTAGTTCCAGAGGCGCTTTCTTATAAAATTAACTGATGAAGGGGGGTGCTGAAATTAAATGTTTTAGGTAAAAAATTGTCAATATCTCTGTCTCGCTGTAAACTGCAACACTGTGCCAGTTGCCCTTCTAAGGCTGGGCATTTAAAAAGATTAACTGTTATGATCACCAGCCAAGATCCCTGTAATATCTTGTATATTATTCACTGCATTATCACCATATAATGAAAAAAAAAATTCTAACTCCAGTAAATGGCTTCTTGTTAATTTATTTAAAGCATATCTTCATGTACTGAATATAATCTTGTGTAGTTGGACCCTGAGAACGCATTTAGCAGACACTGATAACATATTATAAGAAACATGCCATCTTGAATTTTCAAATGCAATAGCCTACATTCCAAAAACTGGACTTAATGTGTGGGCATTTGCTAGAACAACAGAGAAGAAGCACATGGAAAACAAAGATGATTTTAATAAGTAACATTTATTAATTTTGCTCTATGATGTGGATGCTAAGGAACTTCATTTCGTTAGCTCGCTTCTTGCCATCCTGGTGGTCTTCTTCCTTTCTCAATTGCCTGTCTGCCTTTCAGCTTTAGGTTTTGAAGAGGCATCTGTTGTGAGCTTAGGTGTATGCTGTGGCTAATGGGAAAATTATGATGTCAGAATTTCTATTTCAAAAGCCATTTGTTTACAAGGAAACCCCCATAAATGATATTTATAGTAAATATAATTAACTCTGGCCTTCCTAAATGTGAGCATATGCAAAAAACATCATCGGTGCTGTTAGCTATACATGGCGAAGTGTTCAAGCCGTTTGCCTCAGGCTCTGAAGGTCTTGGGTTCGTTTCACCGCTTGCACCCTTCATTTCACGAGTGCAATTATTACGGAGATCCGTGGGGATCATCACCGGAGCTATGAAGTTTGTGCTGTCTGCGACACTCTCTGCAGGAGGCTAGTCATTTTGTGGAGAGAAACCAAGCCATATGGGATAAAACCCAGTGCAGTGAAATCCATTCTGTCAACTTCAACCTAGAACTTTTAACTGTAAGGTATGCATATTATAAATGAGCCAGCATAGTCAGATGCTTGTATTCCCTGCCTCAGAAATCCCATCAATCTACTGCAAACATGGATGACTTCTGGCACTGCTACTATTGTGTCTTGTGAGTTACAGAGCTGTCTCTGTGATGCATTATCTTGGGGGCGATTTGACACTTGTTTGAACCATCTCATCTGCTCTGTTTTGATGTGGTCCAGCACTGGTTCTGTCCCCAGCTCCTGTTCTGATATTGTTGTTTCTGATACTGTCTCCTGTAGAATTTTTAAATAACGGCCATGGAGAGTGCAGTTTCGGGGAAATAAGGCAGAGACCAACCTTTGCAAAGTTGGATGCAAGACATTGAGGATGTATTGGTTAATAAAACACCAAAGGCTGGAGTATTGGCTAGAAAAAGAGTGATGTTCGGGTGCGCTGTGAAGAGAGCAGCATTAGGTAAAAGGATCTGTTGGTTGTTGATGGTGTAGAAATTTTATATCTGTTGTTTCGACTTTTATTTTACCTTTTGTTACAAATGTCCACATTTGGCACTCTTAGCATTGTTGGTCTGGTGATTGTATGTTTGAATCTCAATGAGAGCAAAATCATTTGAAATACTCATTGGGTTTTGAAGTGAACCTAGGAAATAGCCTTGGAAGTAAAGGTCACCAGCATGAAATGAACCACATCACCCATTGAGAGCAGATTGTTCTATAAATATATGAGGCTAACACTGTTTATGCAGAGTACTTTATGACTTGGATTGTTATGTAGCATTGAGAATTACTAGCCTTGTACAATTAGTGAAGTAGCACAATTAATATTTGCTCAGAGTTTTTCTGTAGCTGATGCTGTCTAAATTGTTTGAAGTTAAATGTCTTCTGTTTTTTCGGCAGAAAACTCTGGTTATTCATGCACTTCTGGACTTTGGTCTTGCTCCAGAACTTGAGTTTTGCATGCACATCTGTTTTGCAGATCTGGGTTGTTTGTATGCAGACTGTTGGTTTCTCGCCTGTCAGGCAGAACACTCTGATTTTGAAGAATATTGAATGTTGAATTCAGAATCGACATCACAGCACTCTGGACACTCCCATAAGTGCTTAGTCCCCATCTTCAGCAGCATGCGAAGAGTTCCAATTCTGATGGTACCAGTAACTGTCTGATTGTATATCCGTCTAATCCTTTCCCTGAGTGTTGAGCGGCGGCCAGATCCCCTGGTAACTCCTTGCAATGCAATTCTCCTTAGACTGTAATGATCTCTCTGCGCCTCCGCACTGTTCATCTGTTCCCAAAGGGCCCTCAAAATATCTAACTTGTCATACATCAGTTTACCACCAAGTGGTGCAGAGCCAGCCAGTCTATCTGCCTGTTAATTTCCCAACACACTGGCATACCTAGAGAAAATATCCAAAGGATGCTAACTACCCAGGACCTCTGAAGTGATTCTTGCCACTCTGCACAAAGCATGCCTGTTTTCACCTTTCTCAACATGCTCTGTGAGTCAGTTACAATAACGGCATATGTGTACACCTGATCCTCAAGCCAGTGGAAGGCACCAGAGACTGCCTCCATCTCCATTCTCAAACTAGATGTTGTGATATCATATGCAACGCTTTGCGGCACTAGGTGACGCCCATTCGCCTCTGCTTTGAAACTCATTGCACTTCGTCTACCCCTCAACACAGAGCCATCTGTATAGATAATCACATTACTTGTGCCAGAATTGTCATGAATCATTTGTTGAATTCTGATTCTGTAACACTAGCTGGCCAGTCTCTGCACTCACGACCTAACATGATTAGAACCCTACACAAGTCTGAAACTTGTTCGGACACCTTGGCCCACTCCTCTTCTCAATCAAAATTATCAAGCCTTCACACGTGTCTGATTGTGTCTGCAGCTTGCGCCATCCAAGACCTTCCTCTTTTCAGTCTGTGACCATTAGCTCTACCCAGGGCTTCATACAGGAGGTGCTTCTTGTTTGCAGCTACTCTTAGATATGACTTTGCCTGCAGAACTTGAGCCTGTCTGCAATAGTAAGCAGTGTAAGTATATTTCTCATTCATACTACCGGGGTATCTCTTGTACATCTCAGAATTACCCACATGGCTTCATTCTGTATGCGTTCGAGCTGACTCTTTGATATGGTAAGCAATCCAAGTGCATAATCTATCACGGACAGGATTCCGACTTTGAAGGAAACACCTCTAATTAGTCACCTCGTACTATATGCTTGCTATTTAGGGAGTAGGTCTGTTCCAATCTACTCCCAAAAGGGGCGCTGGAAACCACATGGGAAGAATCCTTCTTTCTTTAAGTAGAGATCATGTTACTGTTTAAAAATATGTATCTGAATCACACCAGGTTGCTATTTGTACTGCTGACAACCGGCGCGGAACCATGAACACATTACGTAACCTGGAGTTGACTCAGTATGTGGACATGGTAGTGTGTGGTGATGACCCTTTCACCCAGCCAAAGCCTTCTCCTCACAATGCCTGGAAAATATGTGGGGCTCTAGGAGTGGACCCAGAGGTGAGTTGCTTATTGACAGATTGCATGCTGTTGATTGTGATAGGGTTTTGGATATTAAAAGTTGTTTAATGGTTCAGAAGATCGACTTTATTGTCTCACATTTTATCCCATATGACTCAGTTTCTCTTCATGACTGCTTGCCTGCAGAGAGCATTACACAAAGCATGAACTTCCTAGCTTGAGTAATGACCCCATAGGATCTCTGAAACAGTTGCACTAGCGGACTGAATGGCAAGAGCCCAGAACTGAACCCACAGTCTGCAGAATGTCAGACAAACAACTTAACCACTTTGCCGTGGTGGTGAAATTGGGAAATTTCAGTTAGTTCTGGGACAAACATAAGTTTTATAAGGCCAACTTTACCAGTACATGATAATACAATTAGTATTGAATGTTGAATTTAAAATCAACATTATAGCACTCTGGACACTCCCATAAGCACTCTGTCCCTATCTTCAGCAGCAAACAAAGAGTTCCAATTCCGATGGCACCAGTAATTGTCTGGTTGTATGTCTTTTTCCTTGAGTGTTGAGCCTCGGCCAGATTCCCTGGTAACTCCTCACAGCGCCATTCTCCTTAGACCGTAATGATCTGTTTGTGCTTAGGCACTGTTCACTTGCTCCCTGAGGGTCCTCACAACGTCTTGCTTGTCATACATCAGTTCACCATCAAGTGGTACACAACTCACCTGGAGAGAATATTCAAAGCATGCTAACTACCCGAGACCTCTGAAATGATGTTTGCCATTCTGCACGGAGCATACCTGGCTCAACCTTTCTCAATATACTCTGTATCATTGTGGCAACAAACCCTTCATCAGCGCATCGAATATTTTATACAAACTGCTACTGATTTACAAGGGAATTAATAACTGAGAGGTTAGAGATTCTGCCTCAAGCTTATAAGATATTGGGTTCAGTTCCCAGTATAGTGATGGGAATGTTTAAAGGAACCATATTTGGTGTTATGGTATCCCATGTCCTCCATAATCTCCTTGGTAGTGAGATCAGATACCTAGCCTTCTTGGATAATGGTGAAAAATAATAGAAAACAAATACAAGAGTCCTTCTAACTGATGCACAAAATCAGCTACAGAGTTATTTGTGAATTTGGTCGATTTTGTATTTCATTTGGAGGGATTCATTTATTTGCTTCATTTTAATCAACTGTTATGTAGTATGTACCTGATCATAAACAGTGAAATATGCCAAGCAGTAAATTATACAATGTGTCTTCCTTGTTCTAAAGTTAGTATTTTTTAGCAAGACCTGCTTAGAATAGATAGAGCTGAAGAAACATAGCTGGAACTGAAAGAGTTAAATATCATTGTTCTTGTTTCATCTTTCATAAACAGAAAGCTGTGATGGTTGGCGACACTAAAGCAGATGTTGGCATGGGTCATGCTGCCAGACTGGGCTGGGTTGTTGGAGTGTTGAGTGGTGTAGGAGACACTCTTGATCTCAAGCCTGAAGCGAATTATATCATTGATAAGTAAGTATATCTCGAGCCAGAAGCCAATGATATCATTGATAAGTAAATATATCTCAAGCCAGAAGCCACTTATATCATTGATAAGTAAGTATATCTCAAGCCAGAAGCCACTTATATCATTGAGAAGTAAGTATATCTCAAGCCAGAAGCCACTTATATCATTGATAAGTAAATATATCTCAAGCCAGAAGCCAATTATATCATTAATAAGTAAATGTGAATCCAGAAGCCAGTTATATCACTGATAAGTAAAACCAGAAGCCAGTTAAATCATTGATAGGTGAGTAGCAAGAAAACTAAAAGAGCCTTTTCACATCAGTAATGCCTTTACTTCCTAGTACTTTACCTGGTACCCATTTTAGGCTGGGTCTTCTTCTTCTTCTTCTTCGCATTCACCATCTGTAAACTCTGGTGGAAAGTTTTGAATGTTTGTCCATTTCTTGGCTTTAATCGTTTTTCAGAACTTGAGTTTTGCATACACCGCCGTTTTCAAAACTAGCTTATTTGTATGCAGTCAGTTGGTTCCTAGTTTCTCAAGCAGATGCACTCAGATATGGAAGAAAACACCCCTAAATTAATTACCTTCTGCAACATGCTTGTTAAAAAACAGTGGGTCTCTTCTGCTTTCCACAGATTAAGGTCCCTGAGCCCATACGGGGAAGGCTGGTGGGTTATGCTTGGAGTCAAGGTTATTTTTTGAACCAAATCTGACTCGGTGCTGATTCAAACCCAGAATCTTCAGGCTCTCATTGATAACTAAGATATTACTTAACTGCATTTATTATCATCATCCTTTACCAGTACAGAATATATTGTAGGTGGTCATAGTTCACCATCTCACTAGATCACCAAAACATTGGATCATAGATGTTTTATAAAATCTGACTGCCATTGGCTTTGCTGAGACTGCAGTCTTTACCCGGGACAATGATAGGCATTCTGTGTGTTTTCTTTGGCATGGGAAAAGAGCAGCTATGGGGTGACCGGTTTGCTGTGAAGTTGGAACTGCAGTCACCTGATAATCTTATCCACTGATTCCTCTTTTAGTGTAAAGGACCTTCTGCCACTAATTCTTCCCTATGAAGACTGGGTGAATTACTACACATACACATCTGATGAGCGCGTCCTGCGAGAACCAGCTGATCCTGAGATTTGTGAGGCAGCAGCAAAGAAACCCATTGATATACAGAACTATAATCTCATCATCTTTGATCTTCACGGGACTCTTGTATGTACTGACAAAAAGTATGGAGCATGGCTGGAGAAGCTTATAATCAGGTATTTTGTGTGTGTATGTGTAATAAATATCATGTCATATAAACTGGTATCATTTCATATATCATTAACTCTTTGTGTCCCAGGGGGTTTAGCATCAGAGGCCCAAGAGTTAGTCAAAAGAGATGTAAAATCGGCGCATCTTGCATTCATTGGGCCTTTAGGCGGGAACCCATTGTCACAGACCTCTGGGTGACCTTGCTGGTCTGTGGCTCGTAACTGGGCCTATGACAGACAGACTAACCTTTAACACACACTGAACCCGAACGCACACAGAGTACACACGACAATCTTTATTGTAAGTACAGGTAAGACAATAGACATTTGACTTCCCGCTGTGTGGCCACCTATTGCCTGGACCCTCTGGCCGAACGAGCTTTACAGTCGCCTCGCTCCCAGTACGTCCACAAGCAATCTCCTGGTGCACAAACCACAGCTAGGCGAGATACGCTCTTAACTATTGACACACTGACCAACCAAACTGTCACAGCCTCTGTCTAGCACAGGGTCAGAGTGCCAAGGTTAGACATTCTCTCACAGAACATGTACATAAATACTCTACACAAGAACTATCCTATTCTAACAGAACACTGTACATAAACTATCCAGTCACTAACAGAAATATCCTAACTCTAATAGAACACTGTA
>CAJHNH020004563.1:32500-36256 GCA_905116865.2 Candidula unifasciata
GATGGTCAGCGCTGTTGAAATGAGTGGAAACTGGCCTGGCTGTTTGGTTAGTGATGTCATGAAGGTGCTGGCGAAAACCTGTCGGCTAAGCGAAGGCCGGTTTCCCCGATGTACTTGATGTTGCACCGTTTGCAGATGATAGCATAGATGACGTTCCTACTAGTGCAGGAGAATTCATCTTTTATGCTAAAAGTGCCTTTAGGGAAAGTCACATCTGAAGTATTCAGCACGTATGGGCAGGTGTTGCACTGAGATCTAAGGCAAGCCTTAGTGCCCGGATGAGTTGGGGCGGGTCCCCGTACTCTGCTGTGTACCAGTAAATCTCTGAGGTTGCGGTCCCACTTATATGCCAGTAGAGGTGTCTCTGAAAACACAGCGTTGGTTACTGGGTCCGCTCGGAGGATAGACATATGGCGGAATAGGATGTTCTTGATAGCACTGTTATGAGGGTGGTAAGTTAAGGAAAGTATGGGTCTAAGGTTCTGCCGTTTAGGCCTGGGGATGAAAGCATCCACCCGACTGATGCTCTGGGAGCGGCGGGGAAGGCAGATTCTAAGACAGACTCAGGATATCCACGTGATCGGAAGAAATTCATCATTTCGTGGGCCCTACTGTGAAAGTCATCATCATCCTGGCATAATCGTCTAAGACGCAAGAGTTGAGAGAAAGGAATGGCGTCCTTACAAGACCGAGGATGAGAGGAGTCATAGAGTAGAAAGGCATGGGAGTCGGTCGGTTTATAGTAGACCGATGTAGTGAGACCACGAGGGTTGATAGAAACTGAAAGGTCCAAGAAATTGACTGAAGAGGAAGAAATATGGTGGGTTAGTTGGATACTGGGGTGAAAATTCGAGAAGAATTCAATGAAGTTTTCCAGTTCCACGACTGACATATCGGTGACACCAAAACCATCATCAATATATCTCCTATACAATTCAGGGACTCGACCTGTGTACAGTAGCCACACCTGGTATTCCAGAAAAACCCATGAAGAGGCAGGCATAACTAGGGCCCATTTTAGTGCCCATAGCCACACCATTAATTTGGGCAAAGTACTTGCCGTTTAAACTCAAAAGAATTGAGAGTCAGAACCAACTCGGCTAAACGTATGATGGGTTCAGTGGCAATGGCTGGATTACTGCGTTTGTTCAGAAAGAAACGCAAAGCCGAGAGGCCATCACTGTGAGGGATGGAGGTATACAGTGAGGCAACATCCAAAGTAAAGACCTGATACCTACTATGGTCTGAGGTGAAAATCATAGACTCAAAAGTTTACAATGGCATGGTTGGTGTCCTTCAGGTAAGACGGGAGCTCGGCCACTAATGGCTGAAAAATGCTGTCCAAAAATGCAGATACATGCTCAGTTGGACACGAGCAAGCTGAAACTATGGGCCTCCCTGGGTGTCTTCTTTATGAATTTTAGGCAGCATGTTGAAGCTAGGTTTCCCCAAACAGCTGTCATAGATGTGAAGTGACTTGGCTCTCTGGGGAAGGAGGTCTTGTGTGATGAGTGTCGTCACCACTGATTTCACTTTATGATTGTTAGCCAGCTTGGCGTCTTCCATGCGCGGGTGGTAGGAAGCACCATCCTGAAGTTGTCGCTGCCCTTCTTGGATATATAGATCTTTCCGCCAGACTACGATTGCTCCCCCTTTGTCTGCGGGTTTGATGACGATGTCCTCACGACGCTGTAACTGAGTTAATGCTTGTTGTTCCGCTAGCGTGAGATTGGAATGCCTAAGTGGCTTTGGCTTCAGTTGTTGTATATCAAACAGGGTTTTGGCAATATATAAATCCAATGCTGCAGATGTGCCTGGATTAGGGGTCCAGGTTGACTTCCGTTTGGAAATTCTAGTAAAAAAATCATCATCTGCAGCAGCCGAGTTCGTATCGCAGTTTCTCGTGCTGTAAAAAAATTTAAGTCTGAGTAACCTGATGAAACGATGGACATCCTGCAGGGAAGCGTACCTGTCACAAGAAGGTTTCAGGGCAACAAAACGAAGACCCTTGTTTAAGACTGATTTTTCTGCGGAAGGATAGTGCTACTCCTCAAATGTAGTCTCCATATATGCAATATTAGTTACAACATCATTAACTCTCCATGTGAGTGCCCTTGTAAAAGTACAATTTTAATTTTCATTCCAACTATCAATTATCAATTTTAGAAAGCAAAAAAAAAACAATTTAAAAAAAAAAAAAATTAAAAGAATTTCATTGTTACTGCTAAACTAAATTGTCCGTTATTTTAAAGTCTACTAGTTTACAAAACTATCTACCTAGAATGCATTATTGTCTAACATATACTTTAACATTTACATTTGGTGCACATAGGACACTCAGTTAATATTAAACTCATTGAAACTTTTTAAAAAAGTAATGGATTTCAGATTAAGTTTCAAAAACAAAAATGATTGCAAATCAAACAATTAACATTACGTATGTAATCTAACAAAAATCTTTAGCAAAGAAAAGAAAAGAAAATATCTTTGTAAAATCCACATGGATTGTCACACAAATAATCTTATACTAAAAAAAAAAAAAATAAGCAAAATACATACATAATAATTTTCACAAACAAAAATTATTACACTAT
Organism: Candidula unifasciata; assembly: GCA_905116865.2. Taxonomy (NCBI): domain Eukaryota; kingdom Metazoa; phylum Mollusca; class Gastropoda; order Stylommatophora; family Geomitridae; genus Candidula; species Candidula unifasciata. The sequence continues at coordinate 35,095 of CAJHNH020004563.1, forward strand.
ATTCATTCCAACAAAACAATAAAAATTACAAATCGAAATAAATAAGCAAAATATACATGAAATCATTTTCAAACTCAAAATTATTTCCCTTTTATAAATACCATCTCAATAGTTACAAATCAAAATAAATAAGAAAAATAAATACCGATAAATTACTCATCATAGATACCAACACAATAATTACAAATCAAAATAAATAAGAAAAATAAATTTAGATAAATTACTCATCATAGATACCAACACAATAATTACAGATCAAAATAAATAAGAAAAATAAATTTAGATAAATTACTCATCGTAGATATCAACACAATAGTTACAAATCAAAATAAATAAGAAAAATTAACAAATAAAAATTGTGCGAATGAAATTGAATTAATAAACTTATCAATTCAAAACCAAATAATATACATGAAACACGCATATAAAACATATAGCACGTACAGAACATATAAAACATATATAATCCATACAACATATATTATATTAAAGTGTATATATTATTGTATACATTCATTCCCTTTTATTCCAATTACACTCTTCTTTCATACATCACATTTTCCATTCTGCTGAAGTCCTTAGAATGATCATCACCTCTATGTTGATGCAGAGTCATCTGTCATGATTGTTCAGTTCACTGGTTTTAGGCTAGAACAGTACTTGTATACACTGCAACTTGTCATTTACTATTGTTCAACTGGATCTATGAAAGTTGTAGAATTCAGTTATGGAACAATTCATAGTCATCTGCATTTTCAGGAAAGCATGAATACATGAAGACACTGTCTTTTCAAACAGTCTGTAAATTTCTGAAGTTACCAGACTGTCGGTTTCAGGATACAACTAGGCAATCAATAGTTTTACAGCCGGCTTAATAGGTCAGCCAGGTTGTTGCTGTTGCCCTTGATGTGTGATTGTGAATTGGAAATCTTGCAGTAGCAGTGCCCATCTGGCGATTCGATTGTTCTTTGGGGCACCAGACTTAATGACGAGCAATGGCTGGTTGTCTGTTTGTAGGACAAAAGGTCTGCCAGAACGTAACGGTTGAGTTTTGTCACACAGACAATCACCGCAAGATACTGCTGTTTCGCCGTAACATAGTGTACCTGTGCTGGAGACCAACCTACTGCTCACACAGCAGTTCGGGTGTAACAATCTAGCC
>CAJHNH020004564.1:0-36146 GCA_905116865.2 Candidula unifasciata
CATAGACGTTACTATTAAACACAGTCTAAAAGTAACGGTGGTTGACTTAGACTTTACCAGTGAATGTAGCCTGTTCTAGTCTGAAATGCGAACATACACGTGGACGCAACAGAACAGATATAACACAAGAAGGAAGACAGTTTATTTAAGATATTGCGGATACACATCAAGTATATACATACAAACGTTAATAATAAGTGAATAATCTTAATTGAATCATTAGTGCATCGGGCTTATGGTGCTTGACTAGTCTTCACCATACCAATTGGCACTCTTAGGGTTATAACAGTTATTCCCAAGCTTTGCGCCACAGTGACCCGGGAAGGCGCGACCTCTTCACAGGGGCGCCACGAAATATTTATAGATACACGAGTTTTTTGTTTTTTTTTAAATCTCTTACAAGCGAATAGTCACACTTTTACATAAGTTAGGCCGCCGTGGAAAACATTGTCATTTAAAAAAAAAATAATAATAATAACAGGCGCTGTGACTAAGAAAAGTTTAGGAAACACTGGGCGTAAGGCTTGATGCTTTTACAATTCGATGCCCATACTTTAGACAACTTCAACATTACATAATTTAAGGACTTATCAAAATTGAAACGATCCCTTTAACACCAGTGGCTCAATCTGTTACTGTAGTTGTAGTGTTATATAAGGTGACAAAGTAAGGCTTACTTGTCACACAGCCGTCCTCCCAGGTACTGATGGAAAACGAAAGAACTTTAAGCTAAAGCCAATATCTGCATTACTGGATTCCAACCTATGATCACAGTTGGAGGGCAAGAATACCAGCCACTGAGCTCCACAGCTTCTGAAAAAAACAAAAACAAAAAACAAAACATAAATAACAACTCAACAACAGCAACCCAATGTAACAGTGTCTTTCTTTTTACAATACATCCGTTGACAGCTAGGAATTGTTATCTCCCTATATATGTAAACAATTATGTACAGAAAGGTGAAATAAATATGTTCAAAGTATTACGATTTTTAACTCATCACAGTCTAGTTTTCGAGAAAAAATTCATAGATAATAGGATCAACCTGTCAAACAGTGCAATGAGTTCTTCATCATCATCATCATCATCCAGTTGTTCCATTATCAGTCACGTAGGGTTCAAAGTGTTTTTCTTCACTCCATTCAACAGTCAGCAGCTTTTGTGTATTCTGGGAACTGCACAGTTTTATTTCCGGCATGGCCTCCTTTCCAAAAAGCTGGTCTAGGTCCCAACTCTCCGCCTTTTTTTTTATTCAGGCCTAGGAACGACAATGACGGAGATTCTAATAGCTGTGAAAAGTTTTTTATGAACCGACTGATTGAATACTGACACTAGTTTTTTCTGAACATTGAAACAAACAGGACATTAATCCAGGACAAAGTTACAGACTAATCAAAAACAAAAGCAATATTTCTTAAATGTATCGATAAGTTCGCCATTCATGACTGCTTAAAATTCAATTATCGTTTTGGTGTAGCGTTATCCTGTTTTTTTTTCCCTTATAACTACTGCGATGAGCCAAAGAGTAGTCCATGATTTTTTTTTGGGAGGGGGGAGGGGGGATGTATCATAAACTGTTTATTGAGAGAGCTTCAAGTCACAATAACTGCCTTGCCCACTTAAAGTAGCAGTAGTAGTAGTTGTGGTTGGGCGGTTACCCCGTAGTGCTGTCATTTCGGGGACCGCCGGTAAGGTGATGGTGTTTTTCTATTGGGGAGCCAATTTACACATCCTAACCTGACCAGTCCATGGCAATAGCACTAGCCATGTGGAGCCAAATCTTCTGGCTCACGACTCCCTGTCTATTCCGATGGTAAAACATATAGCGGTGATATTATTTTAACTATTGTAGTGGTGGTAATTGTACTGGTGCTTTAAAGACGGTGTGGTAAATATAACACTAGCCGCATTTATTACTCATCACAAGTCCTGTTCCCTATTTTAGTCCGGATGGACAGGGATATCAAGGTCAGTTACAAAAAATATCGTCAGGTGATGACTTTCAAATCCTTCGAAGAGGGAGAGAGCAGTAGTAGGTGGATGAGGGTGGGGGAGGGGCGGGGGTGACATAAATTGTTACTTAAAGAGCTCAACACGTGATTTTAAAGTTTTCATTTCTTAATTTTTTTTTTTGTGTGTGGTATATTACTAACGCTACTTCCGCTATTCTCATTTTTTAACTTGCTTGGTTATTCACAAGTTAAGTCTCTTATAAAAATACAAACAGCTTTAGCATGTGATAACCAAATAACTATTTGTTTTTACTGTGCTAATAATACTATTTAAACGACCACTAATATAAAGACACAATTATATGTTGCGTGTTCTGAACTCGGCAAACCTGCTATCTCTAAATCTGTGCAGACAATGATTGCGACATTAACTATATTAGACACGCGCGATTTCTATTGTCTTTCTTTTCCAAAAACCTTCGATAAGGGAGAGAGTGGCATCTGGATTTGGTGGTGGTGGTGGTGAGGGTTGGGGAGGGGCATCATAGACTATCTCTATATCTGCGCAGACAATGATTGCGACATTAATCATATTAGACACGTGCGATTTCTAATTTCTTTCCTTTCCGTTTAGCCAAACTATGCCACAGCAACGCGTGGTCGGGTACAGCTATTACACACACACACACACACACACACACACACACACATATATATATATATATATATATATATATATATATATATATATATATATATATATATATATATACGTGTGTGTGTATGTGTGTTTATGTGTGTTTTCTCACCCCCCCCCCCCTCCCTTACAATCTCTCATACATATAAAGCAAAACACTTGTAATACATGCAAACACAATTAAAATTGAGACTCTTGAATTGTGAAGTAATTTACAGCGATGACATGTTTCTTTGTAGTGACACAACAGCTGAAATCATCATTACCAAGCCTCCATTAGGGGTTTACCATCATTGCTATCCTTTGGGCTTAGGATGTAGACAGAGCAAAGCAGCTGTGTGCGACCAGTTGTAGAAACATTATGTTTACTCTTATTTATAGACAAGAATACATTGTTTTGTGAAGCTGTGATCGATTCTTTATAGATGATAATATTTATTACACTAAGCAGCAGTAGTAATAGAAGAAAAATAGCATTATATTATTTTTTAAACTTTTTTTATTATTATTATAATTAGCAGTAGTAACCTAAACAAGATATATTATTCAACCTAGGTGGGTTATATATTATATATGTCTGCTGTGTGGTTTTTCTAGGCAAATTTACGTCCAGTAGTTTGCCATTGCTTTCTAGACGGTCAGCTTTCTTGATACCACTGTCGTAACCAACGCAAGGCGCTTGACCCGCAGCTGGGATCGAATCCTTTTACAAAGAAGTCAGATTTAATTATAACCCCTCAAACCACCCTTAGAATTTTTTTTTCTAGTAAAAGTATGCGCCCAGTGAATAGCGAGAACATGAGACTCATTTGATACCCAGTTCACATTAGATATACAGTTTAGTCACGTCGTTGTTCTTCAAGGGTTTTCTATCTCTGAAAGTTTAAATTAGTTATTCGTACATACTATAGTGTGCGCCAGTGACCAGTGATGTATCTTGAGAATTGGGACATGTGATCTGAATATTGTCTCGTACGGCACACATTGTAATAAAGAAGTTTAATAATTTCGTATGAGCCATATTGTTTCTTTATAAAGACCATCTTGGTCGTTCTTTGTTGATTATAGCTCATGGTTTACGTGTTAGACGAGACATGCGTGTAAAAAGTTAGCGGTGATGAAAGAACAAAAAATGAAACAGATTTCATTCCGTCAGGTTTTTTTGCCGTAAGCTTTATTATCCTCCGCAGAGCTACGAATAACTAACAGAGACGTAACCTTCCCAGAATGAAATCCGCAACCTTCAGAGTATGGGACAAACTAACTGGTTAACGATGTCTCCACGATAGGATGTGATTCAACCAAATCCTTATCATCATCTTATCACCATCATCATTTTTTAACCATTATCCCTAATGTCATCATCATCATTGTCATCACGTTCCGTAACTATAAATGTAGAATGTCATGTTACGCTATCGCACAAAAACACCAACATCGCTAATTATTTTAGTGTTTAGAACACCCTAGACCAAGAAGAAGAAATACGAGGAGAATTGTCTTATAAACAGCATCTCTTCCCGACAGCCGAGTATTTTGGCCATGCTGGATTTCACCGTGGCCCGCAGAGAACTGCGATATAGGAGGGTACAGTTTGAAGAAAACGAGCAAATGCAGACATCCGTGATAGAGAGTACAGGACACTGAATACACTGTCTATGAAAGCGCACAGGGCTGGAGATCTGGCTAAAAGAGAGAGACTTTCAGGCTAGCCATGACGAGAGCAACATTCTACAAAGGATCTGCTATTTAATGATAGTGATGGTAATATTGTTTGCATTCCTTTGAAAAAGCCCCACTCCGCCCGCCAGTCAAACTAAATCATGGAACGTGACACTGTTAGGCAGAATGCACGTAGAAACTATGTCTGGTACACTTACATGTCTGCCAAAATCTCAAACTTAGAGTTCCCACACAGACTTGCATTTATTAGAGTCATCTCCGTCCCAAAAAAGATGAAAATCTGGAATTCTTGTGAGAAGTAAAGGCCACGTTTCGGGTAATGCCTACAAAGCATAACACATACAAATTTGTTAATAAGTGTATAGGGTTAGCCGCATATACTAAAACACGGATATGGACGTAAACCGGGTAATTTAGTTAACTATGCCAGAGGCATGGTTTAATTGTGAACCTGTATATAGACTAAGTGCATGTTGAGTGTGGTGAGGCATTTCTGTGCAGAAGGGTTCAAGTCATATAATTATAGGATAGAGCGAGTGACAAACAAAATTAAAGTAACTAACCAGTAAACGTCTTTGACTGAAAGAGTTAATTTACATGTGAATGTATTATTGGGCGACAGTCATGCCTGTGACACTCCTTCGAAACAGTGAATACTTTTTCTGCTTATAGTCCATCACCTGTGGCACTTGTCTTGTCTGTTCACAACCTTCTCTGTGGACACTGCCAATCATTTCTAACACATTTGATATTCCATGCCACAATGTCAAATTGTCCAGCATCTTCTGCCCCGGTCTTCCTCTGCCCCCACCCCTCCCTCTTCCCCCCCCCCCCTTCCCCCCCCTACAACTTTCCCACAGTCACGATTTAGACGATCAAAGAATGTAGAGTGTAAGTTGTTCAATCCAGCCATGATGGTACAACCAACGACCAACACCCGGTTACACAAAGTGCCACCATTCCCAAAAGGATCACATGGGCACAAGTTATATAAACCCTGTTCAACCGTTAGGTGGGGCTTTAAAATCACGAAAAATTGTGTACAATATTCGAACGTGATTCTATTCAATTAATTGGAAAAAAAAATCTAGAATGTCTGAATGGATGGAGCAATAATCAGTTTAACAAAGGTTTTACAAATTAGTCACAAAACATTTGGATTCCTATGCGAAACAAGCTGGTTTCCGTGCGCCAGAAAGTCAGTAAAGTACATACTACTTGCCAGGCTTCATGTGGTGCTGCGGGCTTATGATGGTAGACTCATATTCTGTATAGAGCAATCGACACTAAAAGGATGATTTGATGAACATCAGAGCTAAGTAAAAGTAAAGTAAAGGCGTACATGACATATAGGGCTAGATCTATATTTTATAGACCAATCAGCACAAGATGAGTGATGTGGTCAGCATCAAGCCGGTCGCCTTTACTTCCAGGGACTGCACCCGATACCCACTGAAGGCTGGGTCGACCGGGGAGCCAAGGTCATTTTTGAAAAATGTCCAGCTCCGCCAGGGAGCGAACCCACAACTTTCCTATTGGTTTTGAGCGTCTAGTCGCTCCACCACGGCGACTCCCGAACATCAGAACTACCGCCTTAAATTTCCAGAACATGTCATGTTACCCTATAACAGACTGGGCCCACTAGGAAACCCTTGACAGTGATAAAGAAACCCTAACCTGCTGCCGAATTCCAGCCCAAGGCGTTCTGACAGAAAGATCGGGTTCCAGGTCCTGTTAAAACTAAACAGTACAGAACAACTACACAGGACACTATTTTGTGTAAGCATCCTCAAGTAATTAACAATGACCTGAGAAATTGGATTGCTGCCCCTGTATTTGTGTTTCATTAGTTAATCGTGGTCTTTTATTTATTTACATTGCAACGTGTTGCATTCTTCGCATACCTCTAGGCTGGCAACGTTACTGTTGCACTGACATAGACATTGTTTGACAGCGTTGACAATCGTTAGCCCATCATTGTAAAGTATTCCTAGAATATTCAACGTTGTATAGCTTTAATCTATTTCCTCTTTGTGTTCATCGATTGTAAACTACGCCAGGAGTTCCTGACAATTCGCCCACTTACAGACTTCATTCTTAATCAACAATTTGAATTTAGTGTGCGCGTAAGTTTTGCAGATCAGCATATTTGTTTGCATTTTGTTGGTTCCTTGACTCTCATGGAGATGCACTCCTATTTCGAAGAACTATCTTAACTATGCTGGCAAGGACCCCAGTTTGGAACATGTCACCGGGACGATCCAGCGTTTGTCTGACTTATTGCATTCAATGTAAAAGTCTAGTCAATGGTCTTTGTTGTCAATGGGATGGCAGTACATGCCGCTGAAGGATTACTAACGCTACGTGTAAAGTAATAAAAAGCATAAGCCATTTCGAGCAGGAAGACTAATGTTCGGTTGCTGGTTTTAAGTGTAGGATGGTAATCGTGTGCGAGAGAGGGATGTGTGATTCTTGTGATATTGTAGTTCATTGTTGAGGGTCTCATACGTTTGGGGTTTATTGTGGTGTGAAATCTAAACATCTCGATGGCTGACACTAACTATGATGTTTTATCGTTAGACACAGTGTGAAATATAAACATCTCGATGGCTGACATTGACTATGATGTTTTATCGTTAAATAGAGTGTGAAATATAAACATACTTATGGTTGCCATAGACGTTACTATTAAACACAGTCTAAAAGTAACGTTGGTTGGCTTAGACTTTACCAGTGAATGTAGCCTGTTCTAGTCTGAAATACGAACACACACGTCGACAGAACAGATATAACACAAGAAGGAAGACAGTTTATTTAAGAAATTGCGGATACCCATCAAGTATATACATACAAACGTTAATAATAAGTGAATAATCCTAATTGCATCATTAGTGCATCGGGCTTATGGTGCTTGACCTGTCTTCACCATACCAATTGGCACTCTTTGGGTTATGACAGTGATTCCCAAGCTTTGCGCCACAGTGACCCGGGAAGCCGCGACCTCTTCACAGGGGCGCCACGTAAAATTTATAGATACACGAGGTTTTTTTTTTTAATCACTTACAAGCGAATATTCACACTTTTCCATAAGTGAGGCCGCCGTGGAAAAAATTGTAATTGAAAACAAATAACAGGCGCTGTGACTAAGAAGAGTTTATGAAACACTGGGTTATGTCGACGGCGTAAGGCTGGGTGCTTTTACAATTCGATGCCCATACTTTAGACAACTTCAACATGACATAATTTAAGGACTTATCAAAATGGAAACGATCCCTTTAACACTAGTGGCTCAATCTGTTACTATAGTTGTAGTGTTATATAAGGTCATCATTTCAATCTGTCACTTTAGTTGTGTAGTCATGTAAGACCATCATCCCAGTCTGTCACTGTAGTTGTTTAGTTGTATAAGGTCATCATTTCAATCTGGCACTGTAGTTGTGTAGTGATGTAAGGCCATCAAGTCAATTTATCACTGTAGTTGTGTAGTGATGAAAGACTATCAACGCAATTTGTCACTGTAGTTGTGTAGTGATGAAAGACTATCAACGCAATTTGTCACTGTAGTTGTGTAGTGATAAAAGACTATCAACGCAATTTGTCACTGTAGCTGTGTAGTGATGTAAGTACAGCAACTCAATTTGTCACTGTAGTTGTGTAGTGATGTAAGGTCATCAACTCCATTTGTCACTGTAGTTGTGTAGTGATATAAGGCCATCATTTCAATCTGGCACTGTAGTTGTGTAGTGATGTAAGGCCATCAAGTCAATTTATCACTGTAGTTGTGTAGTGATGTAAGGCCATCAACTCAATTTGTTACTATAGTTGTGTAGTGATAAAGGGCCATCAACTCCATTTGTCACTGTAGCTGTGTAGTGATGTAAGGCCATCAACTCAATTTGTCACTGTAGTTGTGTAGTGATGTAAGGCCATCAACTCCATTTGTCACTGTAGCTGTGTAGTTATGTAAGGTCATCCAGTCAATTTGTCACTGTAGTTGTGTAGTGATATAAAGCCATCAACTCCATTTGTCACTGTAGCTGTGTAGTTATGTAAGGCCATCAACTCAATTTGTCACTGTAGTTGTGTAGTGATGTAAGGCCATCAACTCCATTTGTCACTGTAGCTGTGTAGTTATGTAAGGTCATCCAGTCAATTTGTCACTGTAGTTGTGTAGTGATGTAAGCCATCATTCCAGTCTGCCACTGTATTTCTGTTGTTATACAAGGAAATCGCCTTAATCTGTTACTGTAATTGAGTAGCGTGATAAGGTCAACGTCTGGCCTTATGCCTGCAACTATATAGCCAGAGAAGGTCATTGACTGGCTCTGTCACTAGAGCTATGTAGTTAGATAATGTAATTGCTTAGATATTTCTATATAGCTAAGTAGCTAGATGAGGTCAATGTTTAGCTCAGTCAATATTAGCTGGTTATCGCCGACCTGCTATACAAATTTCAGAGATTGTCTTCCTTTAATTTCTCCTGAAGCATCACATTAATTACACTGTTTCAGACACACTTAAACAAAAGTGACTACATCCTGCATCGTAGCTAGCAACAATCTATTTGTGTTGCAGAGAATATCTAACCATTGTTCAGCCATTCTCGGACATTTTGAAATATTTTTTGATTCATGTGACAAACTCCTACCCATAAAGGACCATGACATTTTCTAGCACAGAGTTACTAGAATCACCTTCTACAACAGACAGACTCAATGGCATCGACAACAGAGGCTTCCAGAACGTTACCTCCCATGGTGAGTACACAACAATCGTCATCATTAACCACTAGACAGACAGACAGACAGACAGACAGACAGACAGACAGACAGACAGACAGACAGACAGACAGACAGACAGACAGACAGACAGACAGACAGCCAGCCAGACAGACAGACAGACAGACAGACAGACAGACAGACAGACAGACAGACAGACAGACAGACAGACAGACAGACAGACAGACAGACAGACAGACAGACAGACAGACAGACAGACAGACAGACAGACAGACAGACAGATAGATAGATAGATAGATAGATAGATAGATAGATAGATAGATAGATAGATAGATAGATAGATAGATAGATAGATAGATAGATAGATAGATAGATAGATAGATAGATAGATAGATAGATAGATAGATAGATAGATAGATAGATATATATATAGATAGATAGATAGATAGATAGATAGATAGATAGATAGATAGATAGATAGATAGATAGATAGATAGATAGATAGATAGATAGATAGATAGATAGATAGATAGATAGATAGATAGATAGATAGATAGATAGACAGACAGACAGACAGACAGACAGACAGACAGACAGACAGACAGACAGACAGACAGACAGACAGACAGACAGACAGACAGACAGACAGACAGACAGACAGACAGACAGACAGACAGACAGACAGACAGACAGACAGACAAACAGAGAGAGAGAGAGATAGATAGATAGATAGATAGATAGATAGATAGATAGATAGATAGATAGATAGATAGATAGATAGATAGATAGATAGATAGATAGATAGATAGATAGATAGATAGATAGATAGATAGATAGATAGATAGATAGATAGATAGATAGATAGATAGATAGATAGATAGATAGATAGATAGATAGATAGATAGATAGATAGATAGATAGATAGATAGATAGATAGATAGATAGATAGATAGATAGATAGATAGATAGATAGATAAATAGATAGATAGATAGATAGATAAGCCCATCTATGTTCTGCAGGCCCCAGCGAGGAGAGGTCCAGTGCTCCAGCTGTTGTCAAGGACCACACACACGACAACGGAAACGGTGAAACACAACATGGAACAGGCACATTGGAAGTATACGACGAGGACTCGTATTGCGGAATTGGTAGCTGCAGGCCACCTTGTGTGCAGGTATCCGTTTTATTGTATTTATTCACATACTCAAACATATAGGGAAAACAACGGGCTGTTGTTTATCTGTGATCTGGTGCGATGACATACAAAAAGCATACAGGTGTTTAGGTGAGGAAAGGCCGAGAGGGCTCAGATGGAATGATCTGCCGCGGGGGGGGGGGGGGGGGTGGGACTGAGAGCCTCATTTCCATTTAACATTTACTGAATTGAGTACTTAGAGTAGGGGGTGAGTGGTTGGAATTATGTTTAAGTTTTCTTTAAGTGCCTAATAAAAAAAAAAAAAATAATAGTGATAATCATAACACAAAAAAATAGGTGTTCTGGATGGAAAAATGCAAATAATGCTTTATTTAAAATTATACCAAATGTATACTTTAAATAAAAGTTTTATTTAGGGGGGTCGGGAGCTTAGCCTATTTATAAATACAAATTCTTGTAGAGGGGAGAGCTCAGTCACCACCAATCCCCAACCCAGTCTGTGGGGCCCGTAGCTATAATTTAATGTACCCAACGGGAATCTCCGCGATTAAGTGACCAGGCCGTTTGCCGTATGCACTGAAGATCGTGGGTTCGTTTCTTCAGCGACATTTTAAAATAAATACATGGGAATCGTGCTTTTTGCTACGTTGTCCGCAAGAGGCTTGCTGCAGAGAGGCCCAGTCACACGGAATAAAACTCAGTGCAGTAACAGAGATCTCGACTGCCATAGATATCTTAGTTACCTGTCCCAGTTTTATTATTGACATCATTATCAAGTGCCGTGCGTAATAAATTTCGCTTGTCATTTCTCGCTATCGCGCGCAATCGCCATAATCACGAGTGAGGTCAGCGTCCTTATCTCGGCCTATCCATGGTGCTAAGATTTCCAGATATTCCTCCCTTTTCTTCCCCATGATCTCTTTCTTTTCACATTGCCAGTCGCTGTCTAGTTTCTGGTCCATTCCTTCTCATAAAATGTCCGAAAGACTGATTGTCTACTTCTAACTTTGGTCCCAAACAGCTGCTTCCTTAGCAGACTATATATCTCTAGTAGTTTACACAAACACTTTTTTAATAGGCAGAATGAATCAACGAATGGCATAGAGTGGGCTAATGTGATAGAAGAATGGGACAGAAGAAGTATAACATAGATAGAGCGATTTAAAGAAAATTGTTTTGATGGTGAAAAGAGAAACACTTACATAAGACACGGAAATCGTTGGGTACAGAAAGAGCAGTTCCACAGACTGGTCTAACAAGATATGTAGAAACAAGCAGAACATTCTTACAGGAAGGACAACGATAATCGGAATACAACAAACACATGTTAACCCAGTCTTCCGAAGGGACATGTCACTCATAGACAGACTAGGATTCATGTGTTTTTTCAGGCAGCAAAACATAAAAGGTTTTTACAGAAGAAAGAGCAAGACGAAACAGGCTAGAGGGCGGTAAGATTAGTTTCCCTGTAGCTTCGTCAGTTTAGTGTGTGGTGCAGATGACGGTCCAGACAGGGACTAAACATACGCCTACCGGTGGAGACAAAGATGAAGTAGAGGACGGGAGGAGATAATTTGCTTTCACAATCCCAGGCATAACAGGTCAGTTTAATCTAATATACATATTTATATGAACAGGTATGCAAGAACATGACCAGCTTCTCTGCAGCGGTCAGTCTAGCCAGTCTGGTGGCGTCAGCCCTGAATTCTTACATTACGTCACAAGTGAGCCATGTTTGCGTCACTTCCATGTAAAGTAATATGTAACTATCACACATCACTTCACATCAGGCAAAATTTTGTTCCTAACAATATGTAAATATAATACATCAGTAGACGTGGGTACCATGTTAGTGGTAATCAGTATGAAACTATCAAGCATATCACTTCACAGTTAGCCTGCATATGTATTAAGCAATACGTAACTATCATGTATCAGTTAACGCACAGGCCACATTTCTCTTAGGCAATATGTAGCTATCAGAGAGCAGTTAACGTACAGGCCACATATGTGAAAAACAAAATGTAGCTATCATAGAGCAATTAACACACAGGACACATATGAGAAAAATAATATGTAGCTATCGTAGAGCAATTAACGCACAGGCCACATATGTGAAAAGTAATATGTAGCTATCATACATCGATTAACACACAGGCCACATATGTATTAATATGTAAGACTACTGTATTCTGACAAAAGGTTCAAGCCATTTAAATTTTTTTTTCTGAATATATGTGTGTCAACATAAGTGTCTCACTGTATCGGTGTTCAATCGGTCTCTGGTGACTGGTTAGGGGAAGGGTATTTCATTTCCTTGGTGTTGAAATTAATTGTGTGCGATTTAATGGGGAATATAAATAATGCATGTATTTTGTGGTGTCTAAACAGAGCGCTGTAAGATGCATAGTATGGTACGAATATGGTGTTGCTTTGTAGAGATATTTGGGATTTTATTGTGATGAGGACGATGATGAGGATGGTGATAAGCTACAGCGATGATACTAACCACTCTAGCAACATCCTCAGATAACAACCCTTGAGCGACACTTCAACTTTAGCAGCTCCATCAGCGGTTTCTTGTTGTCGTGCAACGACATTGGCTATCTTGTGACCACACTGTTCATGAGCTACTACACCCGACGAGTCCACGTGCCCCGAGCCATGGCCTTGTCCACGGCAATCTACGGCATCTCTGGAATCCTCTGTGCTGTCGCATTCTTTGGTACCCGAGATCAGCTGTCCAGCCCACCCAAGGAGAGTTTTAATGGTAATTTGTTATTATTTAACCTCCCCCCCCCCCCCCCAATTCATTTAAGAACTAACCGTCTCTAATACCTTAAAAGAAGACGTGAATGACCACTAAGTGTGGAAGAAATGAATGGCAAGTTGCAAGAAAGTAAATCGTAAATTTAAAATGCAGTAACAATGAAATAAGAGAAAACAATACTTTATCAAATAGTTAACACGAAATTAAATTTTTTTTTTAAAACAAAATCCAACCACCAATTTTAAAGCACTAGTAATAATAGCATGGTGTGCCTATACAATGAAATCTAAATATCAAAATGTATTAGACGCTGAGCTCAAGGGAGCACAGACAAAGATGGCCAACATTAATCTTGACGCTGAGCTCAAGGGAGCACAGACAAAGATGGCCAACATTAATCTTGACTACAACTGACAAATTATTTTTGGATTTTTTTTAGGTATTTATTCAACATTGGGACAGGTGGATTGTGGGAATTCTCCAAGTGCTTTGACGCCTGTTATTTGCTCTTTACACCGCATCTTTTGTCACTACTATTGCCGTTTACCTTTACTATTATATCTAGTCATAATCTGTGGCGTTATTAGTGTGTATTTTTCTTCGTCTGTCCTACTGCTTGAAGAGGAGTAAGATGTGATTTTCTCCTCTTCTTATCTTAGACACTTGTGTCTGAACAATTTAATCATCTAACGGCTTGCTGGGCCAGTTCTAGAGTCACTGCAAAGACAAAATTTACTATTATTTTTTTTTTTTTTATTTAAAAAAAAAAAACGTATCGAAACTAAACTTATTGAATGTAAAAAGTAAGAAATAAAACAGTCTAACAGGATAAATAAAAATACCAGTATAATAAAACTGTCTTTCTCATATTTAGATACTCGCGCAGACATTGGCAGTCGTGGCTCCCGTGTCTTTGTGTCGCTGGATATTGTAACAAAGCTTGTATGGCTTGTATTACTGTCGCCCATATGTCATAGAACAACCTAAATAGACTACACGCTTTATGCGACATTTAAACTCTCCAACGTGATCTTAACCAAAGCTGCCTTAACATTATGTAGGTCCCTGGGAAAACCAGTGTGGCCTCTTATGGCAAGTCACTGGACATACACAGAACAGCATGTGCTCCTATGCTCCTGGGGCCACAGGAAAAGTGGACAGAGGGCCCTTGCATTAGGGAGGCACGGATTACTACGATGCTTCTACAGCTGATAACGATGACCACATGTTCAATCTGTCCATACTCATATACTTATTTCTCTATTACTCTTGCTTGTTATTTTCTCTCACAGAAGGAATATTTAGGCTCCACTTCATTTCTTTATTTGCCGAAATCTCAGGGCAGATTACAAAACATCTGTCAAAAAAGCTATTTAAAATAATGAGACTGTCTATACTTAGACATGAGAAATTTAGATGTTCGTGTATTACTTTATCACCAAACATGATAACTAAATTGTAAATATGGCTTGTCACTTGAAACTTCGCTCTAGGTCTTTCTCTCTTTTATACTATATTTCTCTCTCGCCTTAGGTCTTTATATACACCTCTTCCTCTATCTCTCTCATCGATTCTTTTGTATTTTCCTGATATTTGAATATACATATTTTTACATGAACATAACATGCTTTATTGATAAAATACAACCTCTGTGTGAATGATGGGAGTTTGGAAGGGCCGAATGTAAGACTGGCAAGCATGCCCAATTGTGACCGCTTGAAAACAAAGTTCGTTCGTTTGTATGTTCTCACATTCTCTTTATCCCTTTTTATACCAATAATGAAATAATTATCTATCTTTCTATACACCCCACTCCGAATACTTCTCTCAGTCGCACACTCTCTACCTCCCCTTCACTTTCACTTTCACCTTCTCTCTCTCTCTCTCTCTCTCTCTCTCTCTCTCTCTCTCTCTCTCTCTCTCTCTCTCTCTCTCATTGAACTCTGTCGATGTATTTCTTTCTTGTTCGCTAATTATGCTGTTAGTTGCCTCTGTACCAGGTGACACAAATCATTATTCCATGAAACATACAAGTAAATAGTCTCAATGGTAAACATCATAATGATGTGGTTTCCTAGAATGGAATGCATTATAGTACAAGCTGAATAAGAGAAAGAGAGCTGCGTGAACACATGACGCTTTGCTTGGATTGAAACATTTGACGATACTAATATTCTGAAATCTGCAGCTCCGGTAGTATTCTTCACCCAGATGTGTCAGAATGCAACAACGGCTGCAAATTTAAGCTGCGGAGACGCTTCGACTGGGCCCAGAACGCCATTCGGGATCACTGAACACTGGAAGCAAATTGCAATTTTTATCCTGGCCTTGGGCATGATTCTACAGGGCGTGGCCAAATCTCCCAGGCAACCGTTCATCATTACTTACCTTGACGACAATCTTCCCAAAACAAAGACCAGCGTATATTTAGGTAAGTACTGTTGGCACCGTCACGTCTTCCATACGACGGAGATTTCCTGTGACTCGCACACGTTAGAAATGCTTCTAGAACTATAGCATGGAGCAGTAAGAGCACTGCTGCCATCGCACCTATATAACATGATTCTTCTGAGACGCTAAGCTGAATATATATCTTTTTCTCATGTATCCACCTATATCTTTTGCTCATGTATCCACACATATATTTTGCTCATGTATCCACATATATCTTTTTCTCAGTATCCAACATATATTTTCTCATGAATCCACATATATCTTTTTCTCATGTATCCACATATATCTTTTTCTCATGTATCCACATATATCTTTTTCTCTTGTATCCACATATATTTTTTCTCATGTATCCACATATATCTTTTTCTCATGTATCCACATATATCTTTTTTCTCATGTATCCACATATATCTTTTGCTCGTGTATCCACATATATCTTTTTTCTCATGTATCCTTATACTTTTGCTGATAGTCCCACCACCCCCCTTCTCACATCTGCGGTCAGGCTATAAACACATGCTGGAACATACACATCTGCGGTCAGGCTATAAACACATGCTGGAACATACACATCTGCGGTCAGGCTATAAACACATGATGGAACATACACATCTGCGGTCAGGCTATAAACACATGCTGGAACATACACATCTGCGGTCAGGCTATAAACACATGCTGGAACATACACATCTGCAGTCAGGCTATAAAACATATGCTGGAACATACACATCTGCGGTCAGGCTATAAACACGTGCTGGAACATACCCATCTGCAGCCAGGCTATAAACATATTTTGAAAATATGAAACAGTGACTAAATTTACATAACCAACTGAACTGTTAGAATGTCTTGATCCTGCTATATTGTAAACAGACATACACATAGACTGACGGAAAGACATAAATTTTATAAACAGAGAAACCCACACATATAGATAGACACATATTGATTGACACAGATAGAAAGACCGGTGACAGAAATAAAGACAGATGCACTGACAGACTGGCAAAGGTCAAAATGGCGGATAAATAGACAGACAGACAGACAGACAGACAGACAGACAGACAGACAGACAGACAGACAGACAGACAGACAGACAGACAGACAGACAGACAGACAGACAGACAGACAGACAGACAGACAGACAGACAGACAGACAGATAGATAGATAGATAGATAGATAGATAGATAGATAGATAGATAGATAGATAGATAGATAGATAGATAGATAGATAGATAGATAGATAGATAGATAGATAGATAGATAGATAGATAGATAGATAGATAGATAGATAGATAGATAGATAGATAGATATAATAGATAGATAGATAGATAGATAGATAGATAGATAGATAGATAGATAGATAGCTAGATAGATAGATAGATAGATAGATAGATAAGATAGATAGATAATAGATGATAGATAGATAGATAGATAGATAGATAGATAGATAGATAGATAGATAGATAGATAGATAGATAGATAGATAGATAGATAGATAGATAGATAGATAGATAGATAGATAGATAGATAGATAGATAGATAGATAGATAGATAGATAGATAGATAGATAGAGATAGATAGATAGATAGATAGATAGATAGATAGATAGATAGATAGATAGATAGATAGATAGATAGATAGATAGATAGATAGATAGATAGATAGATAGATAGATAGATAGATAGATAGATAGATAGATAGATAGATAGATAGATAGATAGATAGATAGATAGATAGATAGATAGATAGATAGATAGATAGATAGATAGATAGATAGATAGATAGATAGATAGATAGATAGATAGATAGATAGATAGATAGATAGATAGATAGATAGATAGATTTATGTAATCTATTGTTTATTTACATCACACATTTTCTGATTTCATACCACATATTTGATGCATTTCTATCACATAGTGTATGTATTTATATCACCTAGTATATGTGCGTAATTCACCTAGTTCATGTCTATATAATACCCTATTTGTGCGCTTATATCACCCAGTTTATAGGTTTATAAATCATCTAGTGTGTGTGGTTGTATCACCCAGTTCTATTGCTTTATACTTCTATCTTCTTTGTCTTCTTTTCACTACTCATGGAATGCCTCGCGGCGTCAGAGAAGAAAGAGATCTATAGAACAGGCCTTTCTGTTCTATTCGTATAGAGTACTTTTCAGTTTCTCTGATATTTCTGAGGTCCATAGTCTGCGTAGTCGACCTCTTGGCCTGTTACCACTGTATCTGTATAACATTGCTCTCTGTGGTGCTCTGTCTGCTTCCAGTCTTGTTACATGTTGTCTACCTATAAAGTTCTGTATTGGTTCTGTGCCGATTCTAGTCCTGATATCATCGTTCCTTATTCGATCTCTTCTTCCTTACACCTAGCATATTATGTAAACATTTATTTCTATCATGACTTTTTTCCTTCTGTCCCTTGAAGACAGTGTTCATGTTTGACACTGACAGCAGAGCGTTAGTATGAGTATTGTGTTAAACAGTGTTCTTTTAGTGTTCATATTCACATGCTTGCATATCAGCATTTTCCAATTTGGCTTAAAACTTTACTGGCTTAATTGCCTCTGTGTTGGATTTTATACTTCCGTCCTCTAAAGATATGCAAAATCTTTCGCCTGCCTTAACTGGTGTTCATCAGTTTTGATATTGGTGGTTCTTCCTTTTCTGGAGAATGTCATCACTTCTGTTTTGTCTACGTTGATCTTCATATCATAGCTGTCGCATTCTGAGTGGAGTCTAAAAATATGTTTTTGTAGTTGTACTGCTGTTGGTGTAATGATTGCCTGCTCGTCGGCGAAAAGCAATTCATTTAGTAATTTTCTAATGTTGTCCCCCTCGCTGATGTTAGTTAATTTGCAAATTTTGTCGACGTATATGAATAACAGTATCGGTGATAGAAAGCACCCATGTCTCAGAATCTAATGTAGAACCTTTCTGACATTCCTGTATTTGTTCCAACCGCGCATTGACTGTTCACATAAACACTCTTGCACAATTCAATAAGATTTTCGTTTACTCCGTAATCCTGTAGTACTTTCCATATTTATTCATGTTAACTCGATTAAAAGCGTTCTCTTGATCTACGAAAACGATATGCAATTCGTTATCGAATTCTACCGTCCTTACTACTATTTGTCTAAGTATGAATATTACATCAGTGCAACTTCTGTTCTGATATCCCATTTGTCCTTCACTAAGCTGGGATTCGATGATAGAACGTAGCCTTTTTTTTTCAAAGATCTTACAAAATGTTTTACGGTGTGGCTCAGTAACGACATTCCTCTATCCTTTTCACAGTCTCTCTTGCTGCCTTTCTTCCTCCAGGTAGGTACTATCATTGCGTTTCTCCAGTCCTCTCGTGTCTCTTGTGCTGTCTAGACTAGGCTTGAACAGTCTCTACATCCATTTTACGCCTACCTCTTATTTTGCTTTGAGTAGTTCAACAAGTATATATATATAATCAGGGTCTGGTGCTTTGTCGAAAGGTTCCCCTTTTACAGCTTTTCTTATTTCTACGAGTGTTATGCCTTGTTCTAAATATTGGTTTGTGTAGTGTTTTGTGTGTGTGTGTGTGTGTGTGTGTGTGTGTGTTTGTGTGGATTGTTCCTCTGATTAAAAGTTAAGTAGATCGTTGAAATGTTGACGCCATATCTCAAGGACCTTTTGTGGTTCATTTAAGGGGACTACTGTCTAATCATTTATAACTTCTGTTGGGCCAAACTGGTCGTTCCTACATCTCATAACTTTAATTTTGCTTACAAAAGATTTTCGTAGCACTTTTGTAGTCAGCGTTCAAAACCATGATGTTTAGCAAAGAAAATAATCAGCTAACAATTAATATCACAGTGAACGGGGTGAAATTGGAACAAGCTAAACATTTCTTATATCTTGGACAAGTAAAAACATGTGACGGCAGAAGTGAAACAGAAGACAAGAAAAGAATAGGGATGGCCAAAAACATTTTCAACAACATGCAAAAGTTACTGACATCAAGAGAAATAAGCAATAAATTAAAAATGAGAATTGTCAAATGTTATGTATTCTCAACCTTACTGTATGGCACAGAGACATGGACAATGAACAAACAACTGGAAAATCGTATCAATTCTTTGGAGATGTGGATATACAGAAGATTAGGTCGTATGTCATGGAAACAAAAGCTATCAAATACAGAGGTACTGAGGAAATTGGGAATGAAAAGAGAGTTGCTAGGGGAAATAAAAAAGAGACAAGTGAAATATTTTGGTCACATTACAAGACATAACAGTATTGTAAAGATCATCCTAGAGGGAAAGGTTCAAGGTAGGCGTGCAAAAGGCAGACATCGTTACAAGTGGGAGGATAACATCAAGAGATGGACGAACAGCAGTATGAGTGAGTGTACATCAAGGGCAAGAGACAGGGCTTGTTGGAGATCTATTGCAGCCAACCTTCATTGTGGAGACGGCACCTGACTGATTGATTGAGTCAGCGTTCAACATTTCTCTGTATTTCTGCCATGATGTTTCTTTTGCGTTTCTGATAACATCTCTCTCAATTGTTCTTGCTGTTCTGTATTTTTTAAGATCATCTAGATTTTTTCTTTTAGCCCACGCCTGGTATCTACATTTCTTCTCCTTCACTGCTGTTTTTTACTTCCTCGTTCAACTAGGTTTTTTTTTTTTAATGGTCTTGTGCTTCTTTTCTTTATTATTCTGCATGTTTCTCTTGTTGCTTCTAAAACTGATCTTTTGAACATTGCCCATTCCGTCTCTACTGATTTAATTTGTTTAGACAGCCATAATTTTTTTTTTTAAGGTATACTTCTTGTGTGTCAGCATTCTTCTAAATTATTGATTTTATATGTTTATTTTGTGGTTGAATGCAGTCCTCTCGTATTCCTACCACTGTTCATCCTCATGGTCAGCAAGATCGCCCTGTGATCACTGTTTGTACATATGTTTGCGATTGCTCTTGCGTCTGTTACCGTTCTTCTCACGTTTCTCTTTGTTATTCTATAGTGTATTTGACTTTACAGTTCAGATCGTTAAATTTATACCACGTAAATATGTGAGACTGTCGGTGTTGGAACAATTTATACCACGTATATATGTGAGACTGTCAGTGTTGGAACAATTTATACCACGTATATATGTGAGACTGTCAGTGTTGGAACAATTTATACCACGTATATATGTGAGACTGTCAGTGTTGGAACAATGTATACCACGTATATATGTGAGACTGTCAGTGTTGAAACAATTTATACCACGTATATATGTGAGACTGTTGGTGTTGGAACAATTTATACCACGTATATATGTGAGACTGTCGGTGTTGAAACAATTTATACCACGTATATATGTGAGACTGTCAGTGTTGGAACAATTTATACCACGTATATATGTGAGACTGTCAGTGTTGGAACAATTTATACCACGTATATATGTGAGACTGTCAGTGTTGGAACAATTTATTCCACGTATATATGTGAGACTGTCAGTGTTGAAACAATTTATACCACGTATATATGTGAGACTGTCGGTGTTGAAACAATTTATACCACGTATATATGTGAGATTGTCAGTGTTGGAACAATTTATTCCACGTATATATTTGAGACTGTCAGTGTTGGAACAATTTATACCACGTATATATGTGAGACTGTCAGTGTTGGAACAATTTATACCACGTATATATGTGAGACTGTCAGTGTTGGAACAATTTATTCCAGGTATATATGTGAGACTGTCAGTGTTGAAACAATTTATACCACGTATATATGTGAGACTGTCAGTGTTGGAACAATTTATACCACGTATATATGTGAGACTGTCAGTGTTGGAACAATTTATACCACGTATATATGTGAGACTGTCAGTGTTGGAACAATTTATACCACGTATATATGTGAGACTGTCAGTGTTGGGAACAGGTCTTAGTTTATGTATAAATCCTGCTGATAACCTAGCTCAAGGAGGCTGCAGCCATTCTTGTTTACCTGTTATCTCCTAATTCTCCAGACCACTCTTCTGCTCCCTTCCAGTGTCCTATACTTGCATTAAAATCATCCATGAGGATTTTTCTTCTTTCTTGATCTTGTTTATTTTGTCATTTATTGTCTCGAAAAACGCTTCGCTTGCTTCGTCATTGTTAGTTGCGTTACACAGAGCATATATTTGAACACAGGTCGTATTTACTCCGTTGTCGCTAATCGTCATTGTTAGTTGCGTTACACAGAGCATATATTTGAACACAGGTCGTATTTACTCCGTTGTCGCTAATCGTCATTGTTAGTTGCGTTACACAGAGCATATATTTGAACACACGTCGTATTTACTCCGTTGTCGCTAATCGTAATTGTTAGTTGCGTTACACAGAGCATTTGAACACAGGTCGTATTTACTCCGCTGTCGCTAATCGTCATTGTTAGTTGCGTTACACAGAGCATATATTTGAACACAGGTCGTATTTACTCCGTTGTTGCTAATCGTCATTGTTAGTTGCGTTACACAGAGCATATATTTGATCACAGGTTGTATTTACTCCGCTGTCGCTAATCGTCATTGTTAGTTGCGTTACACAGAGCATATATTTGAACACAGGTCGTATTTACTCCGTTGTCGCTAATCGTCATTGTTAGTTGCGTTACACAGAGCATATATTTGAACACAGGTCGTATTTACTCCGTTGTCGCTAATCGTCATTGTTAGTTGCGTTACACAGAGCATATATTTGAACACACGTCGTATTTACTCCGTTGTCGCTAATCGTAATTGTTAGTTGCGTTACACAGAGCATTTGAACACAGGTCGTATTTACTCCGCTGTCGCTAATCGTCATTGTTAGTTGCGTTACACAGAGCATATATTTGAACACAGGTCGTATTTACTCCGTTGTTGCTAATCGTCATTGTTAGTTGCGTTACACAGAGCATATATTTGATCACAGGTTGTATTTACTCCGCTGTCGCTAATCGTCATTGTTAGTTGCGTTACACAGAGCATATATTTGAACACAGGTCGTATTTACTCCGTTGTTGCTAATCGTCATTGTTAGTTGCGTTACACAGAGCATATATTTGAACACAGGTCGTATTTACTCCGCTGTCGCTAATCGTCATTGTTAGTTGCGTTACACAGAGCATATATTTGAACACAGGTCGTATTTACTCCGTTGTTGCTAATCGTCATTGTTAGTTGCGTTACACAGAGCATATATTTGAACACACGTCGTATTTACTCCGTTGTCGCTAATCGTAATTGTTAGTTGCGTTACACAGAGCATATATTTGAACACAGGTCGTATTTACTCCGTTGTCACTAATCGTCATTGTTATGATTCTTTCTGAGATGTAGTCAGTGTTCATGATTGTTGAAGCTAACATGGGGTCTAGTATGATTCCAACCCGCGTTTTGCCATTTTGTTCACCTCTAGTCCTGGATAAACGAACACAATGTCTAGATGCACTTTCTTACAACCTATTCCTTTAGTTTTTGTGTCTGCTTGTCCTAATATTGATATTTTGCGTTTTCTCATTTTTCTATGATGTTCTCTACTTTGTTCTTAACTCCGCATATATTGATAGTGCAAATTTTTTTTAATACTCTTGGGTACGGTCCCTTTTCTTCTAGTCGGTTCGTGGGATCTCTTCATTTTCTACGACTACAAGTAAGCCACTGTCGGTTTGCTAGACTAATCACAGTGTTTACAAACTTCCTGGAAGGTCACACTTGAACTAGACTATCACATTCAGACTAGTCTACAGACGACTTCCACTCTAGGATGTCCGAGACTGACCCCGGTTAGATGCTGGCCGAAAAAATAACATCTCCTTGCCACGCCATCTTGACCTTTTATATCATACAGTTTATATATTTATATATCACGTACTTTTGAGTTAATAATTTAATCTTTAAACGCACTTAAATCACGTAGTTTGTGCATTTAGATTTGGCAGCTTGTATGTCTATTTCACGGGGTCTGTGACTGAGTGACACACAGTTTGTGGTAATGCATCACATACTATGTGTCTGTGATTTTTCGTGTGTATGTGTGTGTGTGTGTGTGTTCGTGTGTGTGTGTGTGTGTTTCGAGGGCGTCTCTATTACAGCTTGTTTCCCTATTTCAAATGCTTTGATTTGCGACTGTCTAGATGAGACTGACACTACACACACCAACACAACACCTGCCTCCTCATGTATTAATTCTTTCTACTCTTTACATCTCCTTACAATTTGTTAGCACTTATTGTTTCTCTATTCTGTTAGGTGCCATCGTTGGACTGTCTTTCTTTGGACCAGCACTGGCATTCGCCCTGGGGTCAGTCTTCAGTGGAATGTATATTACTTTGGAAGGTAAATAATAGATGTGGCAGGTGAGCAAAGAATTGCTGATAAATGCACAAATATTAGTTGATAAATTATCAAATTAAGCTGGCAAAACAACATAACACATTATTCGATAAAATACTTTTTTTTTTTTTTTTGCGTGTACTGCAATTACCTCACAAATTGATATAATATTGGTTTTGCGTGTACTGCAATTACCTCACATATTGATATAATATTGGTTTTGCGTGTACTGCAATGACCTCACACATTGATATAACAATTGGTTGTAGTTTGCTGGCTGGGGTTTGATCTGATGTCAAGTAAGATGCAAAAATAATACTATGATCTCTTTTTAAGAGTGTCCATGTCTGATATCGGCGTCTGTGGCTTAAGCGCACTTCCTAATGATGGGGTGCCGAGTTCAATCCTAGGTGCAGGCCGTTTAGCAGCAGAACGTCTTGCGTACGTTTCGACAATGGTACCTCGAGCTGACCGTTCATTAAGCAATGGCAAACTACTAAACATAAAATATGCCTAGAAAAACTACACCACCCCCTCTTTCCCCCCCCCTCCCCCATTCCCCAAATAATGGTATTTGTTCTGTAAAGTCATGTAAAGGATACGCGACTAACATTTACTATGTCTGATGTGAGATACAATGATGATACCAAAATCTGTAATACGGGTCTCAGTGTGATTTTCAAATTATACTAATTCTGGTTTGTGAATGAGTGCGTGTTTGTGTATGTTTGATTTCCTGTCAGATACAATGGTACCAAACTGTATTAATTATAGTGTGTGAATTTGTGAATGTGTATGCGTATGTGTGATTTCCTTGAGATACAACGATTATACTAAATCTTTTAGAACGGACTCCGTGTCTGATGGCATGTAGTACATCATGGTAGTGAAAGTATCATACAGTACGATAGTATGTGCATGATGTCTTTTTTTGATGTCATTTCGACACCAGCAGGACTTAGCACAGCAAACTATATTTTGTCCCGAAGAATATCATGCTGATAACAATGACATTTAGTCCTGGGATCAGATTATAATACACCGTAGGATACCACGATGAAAGGATCACTTTCACATTATGAGTTAATGACATCTACGATTGTCAGCTTGGTGCAGATACACTTTAGGCACAGCTTGTTGACGGAGCATTTTCAAGGGATCAAGTTTTCCCATGAGAGAAATTGTGGTGTAGTGGCTCAAGGCTTACCTGTCGGTCCCATGTCATGGATTCAATGATCTGGTCAACCCAGGTTAAAATAGGCATCAGGCAACATCAGAAGTAAACTCGTATTGGGACTTTATACAGGTTTTTCTGTAATGAAATTATGTTCTCATCCTCAGAAACGAACATGACCCCATATGACCCTAGATTTCTGGGTGCCTGGTGGCTGGGGTTTGTTATCTTCGGAGCTGCAGGGATCGTTGTTGGTCTTCCAATGATCTTTTTCCCGAAGCGCATGCGCAAACGAGTGGAACTGAAGGAAGTGAAACACAAGAAAGACCCAAATGTGAGTGGAATTAGAAGACTTTGGATCGATCTCAAAGGTAAACATACTTCAGGAATTCGTATGCAGACTAAACATAATTTTTAGTCAAGAATGTATCTTATATTTCCACTTATGTCTATACTAGACCCTCTGGCAGGGTCGCTGACACAAACAGGAACATTTAAAAAAAAAGGAAAATTTAAGAAACAAAAAGGGGAGAGTGAGGGGAGATTGAAGGGAGTGTGAGGGAAGAGTGAGGGAGAGTGAGGGGACAGTGAGGTGAGAGTGAAGGGAGAGTGAGCGGAGAGTGAGGGGAGAGTGAGGGTAGAGGCTCAGACTCCTAATTATTTTATAGGGGGGGGGGGGTGAGGGTTGTGGCCACATGACCAATATGCCTTGTTTAAGTGCACTATAACATTGTTATCATTATTATTTACTGTTATGAATGACAAAATATATAAATACATTTTGTGGTGAAATAATAGGAAACACACAAGCAAATAGCTAAAACAAAAACTTCTACCCCTTTCCCCTTAGTTTGTTCACCAGTTGTTCAAATGGGACAGTGAGAGCCATTTAATTTAATTTTCACTAGCAAAGAACGCAGTATGTATGCACTGAATTTGTACCATGACTACGAAAACAACTACGACCGTTATGAGGGTCAACGGTTTCCAAACTACAGCCAGGAGAGTTGGCTTAAACCGTCTTATAAAAGATATAAGGACTACTCACGTTTTATGACATCGAATTTTTTATTGCCGTTAATGATAAAAATAGATAACGCAAAAGGACACTAACAAACACTCGAAGACATATTGGGCATGAAATTCTAGACCTAAATTTTATGGATCATCACGCAGGCCAACTTTGCCCGGTAGCCATTTAAGGCTGGGTCGACCTGGAAGCCAAGGTCGATTTTAAAAACCTGGCTTCTTCGGATTTGAACTCAGGATCTTCGGATCGAAAGGTCAGTCTCTAGCCGCTGCAGGTCGGCGGCTTCAATAAAATAATTGATACACCAACTTGTGTTTTCTTTTAAAAGACATGACTGTGTGCCACTGATTGTGTGCATCTTAAGTGTAAAACATTCCTTTGTTTATGAGAAGTTCAGGATTATACTTCAAAACTTAAACATTAACTCAGTGACTCCATCTTGGTATCGAATAGACAATGGTAGTAGAAATACCTGAATGACAATAATGATCGATCCAAGGAGAGAATGGATAAAGCTAATGATCAGTCTCTGGTTCATCAAATTATTCAGCCCCTCTGTCTTCTGCCCGCCTACCTGCCTGTATGTCTGTCTGTCTGTATGCCTGCCTTCTTGCCTGTCTGTCTATCGGTCTATGCCACAATATTGCGTATCTTTTATGTAACGTCTATACACAAATCTAGGCCGTGACTGATATTATAATATTTAAGCCGCTTAAAATTTTCTTTGAGTAAGATTTTGTATGTCATATCATTCACTCATAACGTCATTTTGTTGATAGCAAGTTTGCGTCTGTGGATTCACTCGCAATCATAAAACGCGGTGATTTTTAAACTGTTGAAATGTTACAGGAAGAATATTCTTACTATCGTGGACCAAGAGAGAGAGAGAGAGAGAGAGAGAGAGAGAGAGAGAGAGAGAGAGAGAGAGAGAGAGAGAGAGAGAGAGAGAGAGAGAGAGACAGAGAGAGACAGATACAGAGAGAGAGAGATTGTTAATCTTTGTGATCTAAATATCCAAAGCTACTGGCTCATAAACAGTTTAGTTTCTCGTGAACTGAAATATTTTTTACCAAATTACATACTGTAATGGTTTGGAGTGAGCAGTATTGCACGGTCTTGGTCTTAGAAGAAGAATGAGATGTCGAACAGGACGACGATGGAAACAAGATTATAAGCAACATTTTGCATGAGGGTTCACACGAAAGAACAGCTAAACCGAAAGGCTTTTCAAAATTCCATGATCGGAGAGGGCTTCTTCGAAGTATGCAGTACATTTTACGACACCAGGACATAATGCCGAGCGATAAACACCCAGTGACACAAAGTTCCACTATGCGGATGAGGATCACCTGTGGAGAGGTCCCAGAAACCGCGTTCAACCTTTAGGTTATATTACGGCCCCAGGCTTTAAAAAAAAACGAAATTTTTTTGACAGATGAGGAAGACGCATTATACGTACAACGTGATAATCATGATGATGATGATGACGACGTTCAGGTTTGTCCTGAAATTGTTGTGACATAATTACAAGTCGATGTTTACCTGCTGTATGATAATGAAACGCATGATGTATTCTTATAAACTAGGGCTGTTGAAAGCGATGCTGCACCTGGCCTCCAATCCCGTCTATGTGTGTCTGACACTGGCCAGCAGTGTCAATCTCATGGGAGCCAGTGGCATGATGTCGTTCTTCAACAAATACCTGGAGACACAATTTACTGTTTTGCCATCACAGTCCAGCTTAACGATAGGTATGATATAGCATATCCGATTTTGGGAATCATTTCTGAACTAAGCAACTCTCTACTGGTTGATTAGATAAATCTTAGTTGACTAACAAACTTTCATATTTACCAGCAAATTATTGGACGGACGATCTTCACTGAAAAATCAGATCATTCAGACCAGAAGGCACGGGTCCAGCCCTCAGTTTATATCACTGAGTCTGCTGAAGACGAGATCATGCCTTTGCTGGCTTACTTGTCTTCGATCTAGTCTAGAGCTGGTATCAAGAAATGCTATAAGAAGTGAAGATGGCCGGAGTGATGTTGACGACATCAACCCTAGAGTGCCGACTGGTCCAGACGAATAGGAATCTAGTGTCACAAGCTGTAGCATCTTTGCTTGCTGCAAAATGCTCTAGCTGGTGTCTTAGTGACCCTTTTCTCTGTATGTTTATTCATTGGGTATACGGTGCCAGACCCATGTTTTCATATAATGTTCACTTCAAGATGGGTGATGTCATCATCTGGGCGATGCTTTTACTCATCCATTCTCACAACTGGGAGCTTCTAATCGTGTCTGTGAAGATATGGCCGTGGCTTCATTACAGGCTCTGCGAGTGCAGTTTCTACTGATTTCGCTGGGCGTCATCGTACTTAGTACGACGTGATCAGTAATTTGTTACTGATCACGTGGTAACAACTCAAGCCATATAGATAATGAAGTAGATCCTCTAGACTGTTCACCTTTTTTAAAACTAGTAAGTCCTGACTGTTGCATATAATCTGTTTCCTTTTTGTAGTTTTTCCCTTGCATTTTTTTTTAAAATTCTCTTTAAATAAATGTCTCTTTAAATATGTACAACATTTGGCAGTTTACACTTCTAACATTATCACAAACTAGCTGTACCAAGCGAGCGTTGCTGCGACTCACTCTGGTGAGACGACAAAAAAAAAAAAGCTCAACCTTCTAACATGTTTATTTTCACAATGTTTATGGCTATACAGTATATTTTGTTTTTCCATTGTATGCGCAGATATAGAGACTGTGTGGTTTGCCGACTCTAAAACACGCAACATATAATTGCCCATGCAAGAAGCAGTCCGTATCTAGATCTAAACCGCACAATTTTGAAGATTGGCCCTAAGCTTTCCACCTCCACACCTGCATCTGAATCTGATTTTAGGAAACAAAAATTTCAAGCTTAGTCCTCTTTAACTTAAGCCGCACGAGGGCCTACTATATAGGGGACTGGTTCTTGGCTATCTTAGCTTGAGTTCAGTTTCTTTGTGGCGAAAATGATTTCGCCTGAGTTTCGATTCTCTGCTTCAACATGTCTGCGTGATTTCGCTTGGCGGGTTTTTGGCTTCAGATTGGCAGTTTCCAGTTTTTGGGATTGGATCTTGCAGCCCCAAAAAGGACTGCTAGTTTTACATCGGCCGGCCTGAAAAGTATGGGTGGGATCTCCTGTAGGTCCGGTGCGTCTTCTGATGGCACCTCTGGTCGGTGATCTGGCTTCTAGGCTGTCTGGTTTTCGGATTGGTAACATTTGGTCTCTGTTTCCTGAGTTTTGGTAAGGCAGTCTGCTAGCTGGAACAGGTAAGTCAACCATCTGTGAGGCTGGTGCTGGCTATCCAGAAAATGGGCATGCGGCTTCTAGTGCTGTCTCGCTTGTTCTGTTTGGGCCTTAGCGGTGTGTTTCACTCATCCAGCTTCTCTGCTTCATCTTTGGTTGTTTGGTTCAGTGCCTCTTGTCGTTTTTTATCTGTTAGTTTTTGGTAGACTGTGTCCATTTCTTTGCATAGTACGTAGTCTATATCACGTCTTGCTCTGAGTTCAGTAATTGAATAGGCTTAGCTCTTCTTCCTGATTTCCTTGTCTAAGACTAGGTACACTGAGAATCCTTTTGTCTTCAGGCTGTGTTGAAACATCTTTTTGTTCACGCTTCGGAGCATTGCTTGCTCTCAAGGCTTTCGCCAGCAGTTACCGCTTATGTTTCTGAGTCTGTGATTTCGGTTTCAGTTTCAGTAGCCTTTGTCCACTTTGAGTATCTGCGCTGGTATTTCCGTCACTATGTATGTGTCAGCCCTGCTGACATTCGATTTCTTAGAAGATTTGCTGACTAACCCTCTTTATCTCCATAGCAGGTCAGGTTCCGTTTTGGCTGCTTGTGCTGCTGCCTCAGCCTTGGACTTTGCCTGCACCAGCTGGGCTATTTCGCGATATGAGGCTTTTCGTCCTGTTTTTAGCTCGGCGAGCTCCGTCTTTCTCTCCTCTATTTCCGACTGGTGGCGTATTTCCTCGTCTGCCTTAAGATTTAAGACTGGTTATGAGATCTCAGCTCTTTTCTTGCTTTTCTGCGGCTTCTACCTGTTTGTTTGCTTGCTGGGTAGCATGTGCCAGCTTGTTTCGCTTCACGTCTTTGATTTTTCCTAGCGAAAAGGAGGTCAGGTTCTAGCGTCTCAGTTCTTTCAGCTGCAGCCGCGACTTTCTCTTTTCGCTTGCCGCGATTTCGGTTCTTAGTTCATTCTCGGCCTTCTCTATTTATAGGCCAACTGGGTCAACAGGGATTCCCGTTCTTGTGCAAGAATGGAGTATCTCTGTATTAACAGTTTTTATTGAGGAGGAGTATACACAAATAAAACTACAGTTTCATTAATTTTCGAAACATTTTATAGAACTATACGTCATTTGTAAGGTAAATATGTCTGCTTTTTAAATATAACAGTAAAGGCTCTTACAGACAAACAAAAATGTTTTTGCTACAGTCAACATGAACATAAACATCAATAACGTGTAGAAATAAACTGAAAGCTATTCCAGCAAAAGTAAAGAAATATCAGTGCTAACTCTTTGATTCTGAGAAGGTATTGTTGCATCAGAGGAGCATAGCGGGGGAAGGGGGAGGGGTTGACATTTTTACTTTACTTTTATTTTTACTTTATTAAACTGAGCACATAACAATACTGCTGTAAAAAACATAAAACAAGACTAAAGTCCAGAATTAGATGAACAACCAGAAGTTTACAGCCAGTGTTCGCGAAGCAGAAAATTCACAAAAATGAACACAGACCGTACAACTGCAAATGTGCATAAGAAGTAGATGAACAACCAGAAGTTTCTGCCAGAGTTTACAGCCAGTGTTCGCAAAGCAGAAAATTCACAAAAGTGAACACAGACCGTACAACTGCAAATGTACATAAGGAGTAGATGAACAACCAGAGGTTTCTGCCAGAGTTTACACCCAGTGTTCGTGAAGCAGAAAATTCACAAAAATAATAATATTGTTAGTGTACTTCTACAACATATAATAATATGTTAGTCAACAATTAGTAAAGAGGCAAAGAGTGACTTGCTGTGGGAGGTTAGTTAGTAAATAAAATATTGTTTTTATGCACTTACCCAGAGCTCCGAAATATCTTGACACATTTTATCCACAGTGTGGTTGCACCATCTATGCACAGTCAATATGAAAGCAATAGTTTTCTTCCAACACAAAATAGTTTGCACCTGACAACTGTCGATATTCTCCAGAAATGGTTTCTAAATTACCTGTTTGTATTTTCCCCAAAATTAAGATTTCTACATTCAAAGTAGAAAAGAATAAACAGCCAGTTCCCAAAAATCGAAACTACTGACTAGAAACAGTGATGCACACATCACAACACGAATGTCTGCCGTGAATTTAAATTCAAATTGCTGTTATTTAACAGCAAAGTTTGAAAATCTTGTATATCCACTTCACAATATCCGCTTGTCGATTTGTAATACGAATACATTCAGAACACAGAACTTTGTAAGCACGTTAAAATGTCATACAATGCAACATGGAAACGCTTCCAGTAAGCAATTTTCGAGGGGACGTCGCCAAAATGTACCGTGAATTAGTTGTAAGGACCTATATACAGCCGGACCTGGTTCATTAGGCACTTGTGAGAGTTCAGCGTGCTTGGCGGTGAAGCGTGTCTTATCCGATTATTTGTTGGCATGGCTGCTGGTTTCTCGGCTGATTTGACTCTTGTTGTGGGAAAAGCTTCACGGGGTTGCATTGTCTGAGAACGCATGCCGGAAGAATGAAATGCGAGGGTGCTCCACGCAGTAAACGCCGTCGCAAAACTACTACTCCTGTGGTAGTTTCTGAGTCGTCAGGGAACGACGGGCAGGGTGAACCCCACTCGTCCAGAGAGGCCCATGACGTCGACTGCGGAGGAGCACCTTTGATGATTTCCGAGGAAGTGCGTTCCGAGATTAGGTTTCCACCTGCGAGCGATAATGTGGTGTGGTGTAAGTTGGAGAGTACATTGTGTGAGATACTTAAACATGATTTAAACAAGAAGTCGTTAGGCGACAAGCTTACAAAATTCGGGACAGTAGAAAAGGCACAGCCGGATGCCAAGCAGAATACTATCAGGAGGCAGAGGGACATTCTGAAGTCTCGGGCAGACAAGAATGCCCTCAGAAAACGGTTCAAAGCCGCTACAGGTAGCGAACGGGAGGGGCTGTATGAAGTCTGGTTGTATTTAAAGATCAGACACAGTACCCTCTGTCGCGCTGAGCGTTTCTGTGCCAACAGACGGAGAACCAAAAAGGAGCGTGAGAAATTCTTTAGGGACCCGTATCAGTTTGCTCGAGGTCTATTCGAGCAACCGAAGTCTGGGACTCTGGTTGCCAGTCAGGAGGAGCTTGAGTCACATCTACGCAAGATGTACTCTGACAAAAAGAGGAGAGAGCCTATCGATGACAATCCAGAGATCCTTAGCGGCCCCAAGCAGCCTGAGTTGCCGAAGGTACCATTTAAAATGATACCTCCCCTTTGGTCTGAGGTTGAGGAAGTTGTCAAAAAGGCCAGCAGCAAGTCTGCCCCAGGTCCAAATGGTGTTCCGTAAGTTCTTTACAAGCGTTGCCCGAAAATCCTAAAAATGCTTCACGTCTTGTTGAGACAAGCGTGGATCCGTAAACACATATGTCCAGAATGGCAAAAGGCGAATGGGGTCTACATTCCCAAAGAGCAGGACTCGAAGAGTCTTTCCCAATTCAGGCCCATCTCGCTGTTGAATGTCGAGGGTAAGATATTCTTCTCGGTCATGGCTTGCCGGCTCACACAGTATCTGATGTCTAACAAGTACATAGATACGAGTGTTCAGAAGGGTGGTATTCCGGGCGTTCCTGAGTGCCTTGAACACGCGACCATGATTTGGGAGACTATTCAGAGAGACAAGCATGAGAGAACCGATTTGCACATGATATGGTTGGACTTAGCCAACGCCTACGAGGCAGCCCCCCCATAGGCTACTGTGGCGAGCCTTTCGCATGTTCCATGTACCGGCACAGGCCAATGATATGATCCAGCAATATTTCTCTAAGTTCGCTTTGCGCTTCTCTTCCTCGACGTTTACCACGAGGTGTACTGAGCTACAAATTGGGAAAGCTATGGGCTGTACGATCTCACCAATACTGTTTGTCATGGCCATGCAGATCATGTTAGACGGGGCGGCCGGCTACGGACAGGGCCTTCAAATAGGGGATCACTGGATGCCGCCACTACGCGCATTTATGGATGACACGACTATTATAACGGGCAGCGAGGAGTCTGCCCGCACGATCCTGAAAAGATTAGACGCGATGGTCCAATGGAGCGGTATGCAGTTCAAACCGCAGAAGTTGAGGAGTCTGTCAATCCTTAAGGGTCGAGTGTCGGCAACCAGTTTTACGGTGGCAAGGAATAAGATCCCCACGGTTCTTGAGGAACCGGTGAAGAGCCTTGGTCGCGTTTACGATTCGAAGTTATCTGATAGAGCGGAAGTCCGGCGAATACACGAGTCACTGGCTACAGGCCTGCTCACGATCGAGCTTAAGAGCTGATCGGGAAAATCAATGTATGGTGTCTCCAATTCATGTTGATTCCGAAGCTCCTATGGCCGCTGTTAGTCTACGAGGTGACGATGACTGCAGTGGAAACCATGGAGAGGAAAATCAACACAGCCTTGAGAAAGTGGATTGGTGCACCGCCTTGTCTAACCGACGTGGCTCTGTATTGTAAGCAGGCAAAGCTAGTACCGCTGTTCAAATCAATAACCGAAGAGTTCAAAGTTGGCAAAGTAAGACTCGCCATGCTCTTGCGCGAGTCTTCAGACCCAAATGTCATCGCTGTCCAGCCCGCTCTCAAGACTGGTCAGAAGTGGAAGGTCCTCGATGCGATTGAATCTGTGCAGAATGCACTAAAATTGAAGGAGATAATGGGATACACTCAAATCGACCGTCGAGGCCTAGGGCACGGGAAGGTCAATTGGTGGTCAAAGGCCTCAGCCAAAGAACGCCGAGACATGGTAATACAACAGGTGAGGGACAACGAAAACGAGGTTCGTTTCCAGAAAGCCGCCCAGCAGTCGCAGCAGGGCCATTGGGTCAGCCTGGAGAGCGCATTGCCAAGAATACTCACATGGTGTGAGATCTGGCGAATGACCCCGTTGCGACTGAGCTTTATCGTTCGTTCGCCGTACGATGTATTACCGTCCGGTGTTTACATGGTTAAGTGGTGTGCGACCAACGATCCGACTTGCCCTCTGTGCAAAGCGTAGCAGACTCTTGAGCACGTCCTGTCCGCGTGCAGGAAAACCCTAGGCCAAGGCCGATATACCTGGCGACACAACAAAGTGCTAAAAGAGTTAGCAGCCTTAGTTGACAAGGCTAGAATGAGGGCTAACGCTACAGCCAGTTCTACCATCGTCCCCATTCGTTTCCTCAAGGGTGGGCAGATTCAAAAAGGTAAGGTCAACCCAAACGGATTCGCTTAATCTGTGCTAGACTCTGCGAGGGACTGGTTATTGGCGGTTGATCTGCCAGGCCATGAAAGGTACCCCGAGTTAATCCGGAAGACCCGTCTGCGACCTGACATAGTTCTCCACTATGCGGGGAAACGGCAGCTCATCCTGATTAAGCTGACCGTCCCGTATGAGTCGCGTTTGGACGAAAATCACCTGTACAAGCTCGAGAAATACAAGGATTTAGCAGCCGGTCTGAGGAGAGACGAGGCGTACACGGTACGTGTCTTTGCCGTCGAAGTGGAAGCGAGGGGTCTCGTCTCCACTTCACTGTACAATGTGATTAAAAAACTAGGATTGCTCGGTAATGAACGGAAACGAACACTTAAAAAACTGGGCGAGATAGCCGAAAGGGCCTCGAGCTGGCTTTGGACGCAACGAAACAACGTAGGGGACGGGCCTCGGTTAGCTGGTCCGGGTTTCTAGTGGAAAAGGGTTTCTCACCCCTTGAAAGTCCATCGTGTCCGAATTGTCTGCCAGTGATCCTCTGCCACCTGCTAACAAAAGTCCAACATGTGTCCGGTAAACCAAACGTAAGCTTGTCGCTCGGTCGTCCAGGTCTGCTGACGGGTCTAATTAGGCTGCCGCGACGACTTCTCATCTCACAGTACCTTCTGCAAATCGCCAAGTCGTCTTGTCCCTATCCGAAAAAAAAAACACCATCCGGTAATTTCGTGCAGCAGGGTACCAGCCCTGAGCTTCATGAACTCAGGTGGGCCCACCTCTGAAAAGACTGGGAGATCGTGGGCCGAAACGTTTATTGACGAGGATAACTTCTACTGAAGACTGGTAGATCCCTGCTGTACGTGCTCCCTGTGAGTTTATTCCTACTGTTGCCTGGTCGGCCTGGGCGCCTCGAGCCTCTTTCTAACTTTGCTATGCGCTATGTTCTCAATTTTGGCTGCTGTCAGAGCCTTTTTTGTGCTGTTTGAGATATAAGCAGCCCATGTATCTCGCGCTATGAGCACCAAAGCAGTTGGAGCATTTGTGGTTATAGTTAGGCTTTTAGAAATCCAGGTCGATTTTTGCCAGCGGACACTCCTCGAAGTCATGAAGTTTGGAACAGTACTGCACCAGATTCTGCTGCGGCAAGAAGAGGCCGTGTGCCACGCCTTTTGGCAACGGGAGAATTGAATAATCTTCTGAAGTAGACTTTCCTGCTTATGTAACTTCTTGTTGCAGCGGGTAGTGGCTGGAGGGCTGTTTTTTTTTTTTTTTTTGCAGCCGCAGTCGAGTTGTTCTGTGTCACGATAGGGACGCTTCGTATGATGGCGTCCGTCAAGATAGGAGCAGCAGCGGCTTCAGGTGATGGCAATGACAATGGTGACTCGCTGTATAGTGCGGTAATTGAACTGTATACCGCAACCTCAAGGGGTCCAAAATCTGAAGAAGGACAATCGAGTTATTGAGTTGCGGTAATCTGGTGACTTTTGTTGCGGCTGGTAAAGCCGGCTACCAAATGAGCGCCAGTCTAGACCGAGTCAGCCGACATTGCAAGCGATTCAAAGTCTAGTATCAAACTATTGAGAATCTAGGGCGACGAATGGAGCGTAAAGCGAGCAGGCGATGAGAGCACTGGTCCCGAAGC
>CAJHNH020004565.1:0-36107 GCA_905116865.2 Candidula unifasciata
TCTGCAAAAATTTTCACTTGTGGTCATTTCATTTATCTCAATTTTTGCCCCAGTTGTACAAAAAAGCCCAAAAAAGGAAAATTTGTTTTCAACTCGCTTAAACGTTTCTATTCATGTGAAAATAAAGTATGGGACTCGCGTAGGGTAGGAAACCAAAAAAGTTTTTAGGAACAATTTTTTGTAAAAATTTTTTTTTCACTTTTTCTTTTTATTTTTTTTGTCACCTATAGCTCTAAAGTTTCAAATTTTCATTAAGTATCTCGTAAAATGGAAATGATGACTGGACTAAATTGGCAAACTTTTTGCAAAAATTATTTGGCGAAAGGCGTAAGCCCTAAATTTTGCAAAATTGTCATTTGGTCTTTTTTAGTTATCTCAATTTTTGCCCCCCGATGTACAAAAAAGCCAATCACACCAGTTTAATACTCTCATCAGGTGTTATTCATGTGTAAAAAAATTGTTGGGGGCTCCCGTTTAGGGTAGGACACAAAAATTTGTTACAAAAAAAAAACTACTCTGGCATCTAACGTGTCCTATTCATGTGTAAAATAAAGTTCTGGAATCATTGTTTTAGTGTAGGTCACAAAACAAGTTGTTACGGTACATGTCTTCGTAAAAATTTGTTGTTTCACTTTTAGTTAAATATATATTTTTCTGTCCCAAGAGCTCCAAAAGTCCTCCAATTTAGTCTTCAATCAGAGTAACCTCGTCAAGTGGAAATGATAGGACGAGACTAAAATTGGGGAACTTTTTGCCAAATAAGATTTTGCCAAACGCGAAAGGCATAAATTCTGCAAAATGTCACTTGTTCTCCACAACCATTTTTATTTTGTTATCTCGATTGTTTGCTCCCAGATTGTGTGTAAAATAATTTGTCTGGACTCACTGTTTAGTGGTAGGACACAAACAAGTTTGTTAGGAACAATTCTTCGTAAAATTTTTTTTCACTTTTATCTTATCTAGTTTTTCTGTCACCAACGAGCTCCAAAGTGTCCAATTTCTCATCTAGAGTATCTCGTCAAGTGTGAAATGATAGACTGAGACTAAATTGGCAACTTTTTTGCAAATATTATTTTGGCCAAACGCGTAAGGCATAAATTCTGCAAAATTGTCACTTGTGGTCATTTTTATGTTATCTCAATTGTTGCCCCCAGATTGTACCAAAAATGCCAATCAGACATCCAGTTTTAACTACTCTGCATCTAGCGTGTCTATTCATGTGTAAAATAATTGTCTGGACTCACTGTTTAGTGGTAGGACACAAACAAGTTGTTAGGAACATTTCTTCGTAAAATTTGTTTTTCACTTTTATCTTATCTATTTTTCTGTCACCTATGAGCTCCAAAGTGTCCAATTTATCATCTAGAGTATCTCGTCAAGTGTGAAATGATACACTGTGACTAAATTGGCAACTTTTTAGAAAATATGATTTTGGCCAAACGCTAAAAGGCATAAATTCTGGAAAAATGTCACTTGTAGTCATTTTTATGATATCTCAATTGTTGCCCCCAGATTGTACAAAAGTGCCAAATCAGACATTCAGTTTACCTACGCTGCATCTAGCGTGTCTATTCATGTGTAAAATAATTGTCTTTGACTGACTGCTTAGTGGTAGGACACAAACAAGTTGTTAGGAACATTTTTTCTTCGTAAAATTTGTTTTTCACTTTTATCTTATCTATTTTTTCTGTCACCTATGAGCTCCAAAGTGTCCAATTTCTCATCTAGAGTATCTCGTCAAGTGTGAAATGATAGACTGAGACTAAATTGGCAACTTTTTGCAAATATGATTTTGGCCAAACGCGAAAGGCATAAATTCTTGAAAAATTGTCACTTGTCGTCATTTTTATGTTATCTCAATTGTTGCCCCCAGATTGTACCAAAATGCAAAATCAGACATCCAGTTTAACTACTCTGCATCTAGCGTGTTTATTCATGTGTAAAATAATTGTCTGGGACTCAATGTTTAGTGGTAGGACACAAACAAGTTGTTAGGAACATTTCTTCGTAAAATTTGTTTTTCACTTTTATCTTATCTATTTTCTGTCACCTATGAGCTCCAAAGTGTCCAATTTTTCATCTAGAGTATCTCGTCAAGTGTGAAATGATAGACTGAGACTAAATTGGCAACTTTTTTGCAAATATTATTTTGGCCAAACGCGTAAGGCATAAATTCTGCAAAATTGTCACTTGTGGTCATTTTTATGTTATCTCAATTGTTGCCCCAGATTGTACCAAAATGCCAAATCAGACATCCAGTTTAACTACTCTGCATCTAGCGTGTCTATTATGTGTAAAATAATTGTCTGGGACTCAATGTTTAGTGGTAGGGACACAAACAAGTTGTTAGGAACAATTTCTTCGTAAAATTTGTTTTTCACTTTTATCTTATCTATTTTTCTGTCACATAACGAGCTCCAAAGTGTCCAATTTCTCATCTAGAGTATCTCGTCAAGTGTGAAATGATAGACTGAGACAAAAATTGGCAATTTTTCTGTCACATATGAGCTCCAAAGTGTCCAATTTCTCATCTAGAGTATCTCGTCAAGTGTGAAATGATAGACTGAGACTAAATTGGCAACTTTTTGGAAAATATGATTTTGGCCAAACGCGTAAGGCATAAATTCTGCAAAAATGTCACTTGTGGTCATTTTTATGTTATCTCAATTGTTGCCCCCCAGATTGTACAAAAATGCCAAATCAGACATTCAGTTTAACTACTCTGCATCTAGCGTGTCTATTCATGTGTAAAATAATTGTCTGGGACTCACTGTTTAGTGGTAGGACACAAACAAGTTGTTAGGAAACATTCTTCGTAAAATTTGTTTTTCACTTTTATCTTATCTATTTTTCTGTCACCTATGAGCTCCAAAGTGTCCAATTTCTCATCTAGAGTATCTCGTCAAGTGTGAAATGATAGACTGAGACTAAATTGGCAACTTTTTGGAAAAAAATGATTTTAGCTAAACGCGTAAGGCATAAATTCTGGAAAAATTGTCACTGGTGGTCATTTTTATGTTATCTCAATTGTTGCCCTCAGATTGTACAAAAATGCCAAATCAGACATCCAGTTTAACTACTCTGCATCTAGCGTGTCTATTCATGTGTAAAAAATTGTCTAGGACTCACTGTTTAGTGGTAGGACACAAACAAGTTGTTAGGAACATTTCTTCGTAAAATTTGTTTTTCACTTTTATCTTATCTATTTTTCTGTCACATATGAGCTCCAAAGTGTCCAATTTATCATCTAGAGTATCTCGTCAAGTGTGAAATGATAGACTGAGACTAAATTGGCAACTTTTTTGAAAATATGATTTTGGCCAAACGCGAAAGGCATAAATTCTGGAAAAATGTCACTTGTGGTCATTTTTATGTTATCTCAATTGTTGCCCCCAGATTGTACCAAAATGCCAAATCAGACATTCAGTTTAACTACTCTGCATCTAGCGTGTCTATTCATGTGTAAAATAATTGTCTGGGACTCACTGTTTAGTGGTAGGACACAAACAAGTTGTTAGGAACATTTCTTCGTAAAATTTGTTTTTTCACTTTTATCTTATCTATTTTTCTGTCACATATGAGCTCCAAAGTGTCCAATTTCTCATCTAGAGTATCTCGTCAAGTGTGAAATGATAGACTGAGACTAAATTGGCAACTTTTTTGGAAAATATGATTTTGGCCAAACGCGTAAGGCATAAATTCTGGAAAATTGTCACTTGTGGTCATTTTTATGTTATCTCATGTTGTTGCCCCCAGATTGTACAAAAATGCCAAATCAGACATTCAGTTTAACTACTCTGCATCTAGCGTGTCTATTCATGTGTAAAATAATTGTCTGGGACTCACTGTTTAGTGGTAGGACACAAACAAGTTGTTAGGAACAATTCTTCGTAGTAAAATTTGTTTTTTCACTTTTATCTTATCTATTTTTCTGTCACATATGAGCTCCAAAGTGTCCAATTTCTCATCTAGAGTATCTCGTCAAGTGTGAAATGATAGACTGAGACTAAATTGGCAACTTTTTGGAAAATATGATTTTGGCCAAACGCGAAAGGCATAAATTCTGCAAAATTGTCACTTGCGGTCATTTTTATGTTATCTCAATTGTTGCCCCCAGATTATACAATAATGCAGAATCAGACATCCAGTTTATCTACTCTGCATCTAGCGTGTCTATTCATGTGTAAAATAATTGTCTGGGACTCACTATTTAGTGGTAGGACACAAACAAGTTTTAGGAACAATTCTTCGTAAAATTTGTTTTTTCACTTTTATCTTATCTATTTTTCTGTCACATATGAGCTCCAAAGTATCCAATTTCTCATCTAGAGTATCTCGTCAAGTGTGAAATGATAGACTGAGACTAAATTGGCAACTTTTTGGAAAATATGATTTTGACCAAACGCGAAAGGCATAAATTATGCAAAATTGTCACTTGCGGTCATTTTTATGTTATCTCAATTGTTGCCCCCAGATTATACAATAATGCTGAATCAGACATTCAGTTTACCTACTCTGCATCTAGCGTGTCTATTCATGTGTAAAATAATTGTCTGGGACTCACTGTTTAGTGGTAGGACACAAACAAGTTGTTAGGAACATTTCTTCGTAAAAATTTGTTTTTCACTTTTATCTTATCTATTTTTCTGTCACCTATGAGCTCCAAAGTGTCCAATTTCTCATCTAGAGTATCTCGTCAAGTGTGAAATGATAGACTGAGACTAAATTGGCAACTTTTTTGGAAAATATGATTTTGGCCAAACGCGAAAGGCATAAATTCTGGAAAAAATGTCACTTGTGGTCATTTTTATGTTATCTCAATTGTTGCCCCCAGATTGTACAAAAATGCCAAATCAGACATCCAGTTTAACTACTCTGCATCTAGCGTGTCTATTCATGTGTAAAATAATTGTCTGGGACTCACTGTTTAGTGGTAGGACACAAACAAGTTGTTAGGAAACATTTCTTCGTAAAATTTGTTTTTCACTTTTATCTTATCTATTTTTCTGTCACATATGAGCTCCAAAGTGTCCAATTTCTCATCTAGAGTATCTCGTCAAGTGTGAAATGATAGACTGAGACTAAATTGGCAACTTTTTGGAAAATATGATTTTGGCCAAACGCGTAAGGCATAAATTCTGGAAAAATTGTCACTTGTGGTCATTTTTATGTTATCTCAATTGTTGCCCTCAGATTGTACAAAAATGCCAAATCAGACATCCAGTTTAACTACTCTGCATCTAGCGTGTCTATTCATGTGTAAAATAATTGTCTGGGACTCACTGTTTAGTGGTAGGACACAAACAAGTTGTTAGGAACATTTCTTCGTAAAATTTGTTTTTCACTTTTATCTTATCTATTTTTCTGTCACCTATGAGCTCCAAAGTGTCCAATTTCTCATCTAGAGTATCTCGTCAAGTGTGAAATGATAGACTGAGACTAAATTGGCAACTTTTTGGAAAATATGATTTTGGCCAAACGCGTAAGGCATAAATTCTGCAAAATTGTCACTTGTGGTCATTTTTATGTTATCTCAATTGTTGCCCCCAGATTGTACAAAAATGCCAAATCAGACATTCAGTTTAACTACTCTGCATCTAGCGTGTCTATTCATGTGTAAAATAATTGTCTGGGACTCACTGTTTAGTGGTAGGACACAAACAAGTTGTTAGGAACATTTCTTCGTAAAATTTGTTTTTCACTTTTATCTTATCTATTTTTCTGTCACCTATGAGCTCCAAAGTGTCCAATTTCTCATCTAGAGTATCTCGTCAAGTGTGAAATGATAGACTGAGACTAAATTGGCAACTTTTTTGAAAATATGATTTTGGCCAAACGCGAAAGGCATAAATTCTGGAAAAATGTCACTTGTGGTCATTTTTATGTTATCTCAATTGTTGCCCCCAGATTGTACAAAAATGCCAAATCAGACATCCAGTTTAACTACTCTGCATCTAGCGTGTCTATTCATGTGTAAAATAATTGTCTGGGACTCACTGTTTAGTGGTAGGACACAAACAAGTTGTTAGGAACATTTCTTCGTAAAATTTGTTTTTTACTTTTTTCTTATCTTTTTTTCTGTCACCATATGAGCTCCAAAGTGTCCAATTTCTCATCTAGAGTATCTCGTCAAGTGTGAAATGATAGACTGAGACTAAATTGGCAACTTTTTTGGAAAATATGATTTTGGCCAAACGCGAAAGGCATAAATTCTGGAAAAATTGTCACTTGTGGTCATTTTTATGTTATCTCAATTGTTGCCCCCAGATTGTACAAAAATGCCAAATCAGACATTCAGTTTAACTACACTGCATCTAGCGTGTCTAATCATGTGTAAAATAATTGTCTGGGACTCACTGTTTAGTGGTAGGACACAAACAAGTTGTTAGGAACATTTCTTCGTAAAATTTGTTTTTTTTCACTTTTATCTTATCTATTTTTCTGTCACATATGAGCTCCAAAGTGTCCAATTTCTCATCTAGAGTATCTCGTCAAGTGTGAAATGATAGACTGAGACTAAATTGGCAACTTTTTGGAAAATATGATTTTGGCCAAACGCGTAAGGCATAAATTCTGGAAAAAATGTCACTTGTGGCCATTTTTATGTTATCTCAATTGTTGCCCCCAGATTGTACAAAAATGCCAAATCAGACATTCAGTTTAACTACTCTGCATCTAGCGTGTCTATTCATGTGTAAAATAATTGTCTGGGACTCACTGTTTAGTGGTAGGACACAAACAAGTTGTTAGGAACATTTCTTCGTAAAATTTGTTTTTCACTTTTATCTTATCTATTTTTCTGTCACCTATGAGCTCCAAAGTGTCCAATTTATCATCTAGAGTATCTCGTCAAGTGTGAAATGATAGACTGAGACTAAATTGGCAACTTTTTGGAAAATATGATTTTGGCCAAACGCGAAAGGCATAAATTCTGGAAAATTGTCACTTGTGGTCATTTTTATGTTATCTCAATTGTTGCCCCCAGATTGTACAAAAATGCCAAATCAGACATCCAGTTTAACTACTCTGC
Organism: Candidula unifasciata; assembly: GCA_905116865.2. Classification (NCBI taxonomy): domain Eukaryota; kingdom Metazoa; phylum Mollusca; class Gastropoda; order Stylommatophora; family Geomitridae; genus Candidula; species Candidula unifasciata. Next base: position 7,031 of record CAJHNH020004565.1, read on the forward strand.
ATCTAGCGTGTCTATTCATGTGTAAAATAATTGTCTGGGACTCACTGTTTAGTGGTAGGACACAAACAAGTTGTTAGGAACATTTCTTCGTAAAATTTGTTTTTCACTTTTATCTTATCTATTTTTCTGTCACATATGAGCTCCAAAGTGTCCAATTTCTCATCTAGAGTATCTCGTCAAGTGTGAAATGATAGACTGAGACTAAATTGGCAACTTTTTTGGAAAATATGATTTTGGCCAAACGCGAAAGGCATAAATTCTGGAAAAATGTCACTTGTGGTCATTTTTATGTTATCTCAATTGTTGCCCCCAGATTGTACAAAAATGCCAAATCAGACATTCAGTTTAACTACTCTGCATCTAGCGTGTCTATTCATGTGTAAAATAATTGTCTGGGACTCACTGTTTAGTGGTAGGACACAAACAAGTTGTTAGGAACATTTCTTCGTAAAATTTGTTTTTCACTTTTATCTTATCTATTTTTCTGTCACATATGAGCTCCAAAGTGTCCAATTTATCATCTAGAGTATCTCGTCAAGTGTGAAATGATAGACTGAGACTAAATTGGCAACTTTTTTGAAAATATGATTTTGGCCAAACGCGAAAGGCATAAATTCTGCAAAATTGTCACTTGTTGTCATTTTTATGTTATCTCAATTGTTGCCCCCAGATTGTACAAAAATGCCAAATCAGACACCCAGTTTTAACTACTCTTTCTCTAGCGTGTCTATTCATGTGTAAAATAATTGTCTGGGACTCACTGTTTAGTGGTAGGACACAAACAAGTTGTTAGGAACATTTCTTCGTAAAATTTGTTTTTCACTTTTATCTTATCTATTTTTCTGTCACATATGAGCTCCAAAGTGTCCAATTTCTCATCTAGAGTATCTCGTCAAGTGTGAAATGATAGACTGAGACTAAATTGGCAACTTTTTGGAAAATATGATTTTGGCCAAACGCGAAAGGCATAAATTCTGCAAAAATGTCACTTGTGGTCATTTTTATGTTATCTCAATTGTTGCCCCCAGATTGTACAAAAATGCCAAATCAGACATCCAGTTTAACTACTCTGCATCTAGCGTGTCTATTCATGTGTAAAATAATTGTCTGGGACTCACTGTTTAGTGGTAGGACACAAACAAGTTGTTAGGAACATTTCTTCGTAAAATTTGTTTTTCACTTTTATCTTATCTATTTTTCTGTCACCTATGAGCTCCAAAGTGTCCAATTTCTCATCTAGAGTATCTCGTCAAGTGTGAAATGATAGACTGAGACTAAATTGGCAACTTTTTTGAAAATATGATTTTGGCCAAACGCGAAAGGCATAAATTCTGCAAAAATGTCACTTGTGGTCATTTTTATGTTATCTCAATTGTTGCCCCCAGATTGTACAAAAATGCCAAATCAGACATCCAGTTTAACTACTCTGCATCTAGCGTGTCTATTCATGTGTAAAATAATTGTCTGGGACTCACTGTTTAGTGGTAGGACACAAACAAGTTGTTAGGAACATTTCTTCGTAAAATTTGTTTTTCACTTTTATCTTATCTATTTTTCTGTCACATATGAGCTCCAAAGTGTCCAATTTATCATCTAGAGTATCTCGTCAAGTGTGAAATGATAGACTGAGACTAAATTGGCAACTTTTTTGAAAATATGATTTTGGCCAAACGCGAAAGGCATAAATTCTGGAAAAATTGTCACTTGTGGTCATTTTTATGTTATCTCAATTGTTGCCCCCAGATTGTACAAAAATGCCAAATCAGACATCCAGTTTAACTACTCTGCATCTAGCGTGTCTATTCATGTGTAAAATAATTGTCTGGGACTCACTGTTTAGTGGTAGGACACAAACAAGTTGTTAGGAACATTTCTTCGTAAAATTTGTTTTTCACTTTTATCTTATCTATTTTTCTGTCACATATGAGCTCCAAAGTGTCCAATTTCTCATCTAGAGTATCTCGTCAAGTGTGAAATGATAGACTGAGACTAAATTGGCAACTTTTGGAAAATATGATTTTGGCCAAACGCGAAAGGCATAAATTCTGCAAAATTGTCACTTGTGGTCATTTTTATGTTATCTCAATTGTTGCCCCCAGATTGTACAAAAATGCCAAATCAGACATCCAGTTTAACTACTCTGCATCTAGCGTGTCTATTCATGTGTAAAATAATTGTCTGGGACTCACTGTTTAGTGGTAGGACACAAACAAGTTGTTAGGAACATTTCTTCGTAAAATTTGTTTTTCACTTTTATCTTATCTATTTTTCTGTCACCAATGAGCTCCAAAGTGTCCAATTTCTCATCTAGAGTATCTCGTCAAGTGTGAAATGATAGACTGAGACTAAATTGGCAACTTTTTGGAAAATATGATTTTGGCCAAACGCGAAAGGCATAAATTCTGCAAAAATGTCACTTGTGGTCATTTTTATGTTATCTCAATTGTTGCCCCCAGATTGTACAAAAATGCCAAATCAGACATTCAGTTTAACTACTCTGCATCTAGCGTGTCTATTCATGTGTAAAATAATTGTCTGGGACTCACTGTTTAGTGGTAGGACACAAACAAGTTGTTAGGAACATTTCTTCGTAAAATTTGTTTTTCACTTTTATCTTATCTATTTTTCTGTCACATATGAGCTCCAAAGTGTCCAATTTATCATCTAGAGTATCTCGTCAAGTGTGAAATGATAGACTGAGACTAAATTGGCAACTTTTTGGAAAATATGATTTTGGCCAAACGCGTAAGGCATAAATTCTGAAAAATTGTCACTTGTGGCCATTTTTATGTTATCTCAATTGTTGCCCCCAGATTGTACAAAAATGCCAAATCAGACATCCAGTTTAACTACTCTGCATCTAGCGTGTCTATTCATGTGTAAAATAATTGTCTGGGACTCACTGTTTAGTGGTAGGACACAAACAAGTTGTTAGGAACATTTCTTCGTAAAATTTGTTTTTCACTTTTATCTTATCTATTTTTCTGTCACATATGAGCTCCAAAGTGTCCAATTTATCATCTAGAGTATCTCGTCAAGTGTGAAATGATAGACTGAGACTAAATTGGCAACTTTTTGGAAAATATGATTTTGGCCAAACGCGTAAGGCATAAATTCTGCAAAATTGTCACTTGTGGTCATTTTTATGTTATCTCAATTGTTGCCCCCAGATTGTACAAAAATGCCAAATCAGACATTCAGTTAACTACTCTGCATCTAGCGCGTGTCTATTCATGTGTAAAATAATTGTCTGGGACTCACTGTTTAGTGGTAGGACACAAACAAGTTGTTAGGAACATTTCTTCGTAAAATTTGTTTTTCACTTTTATCTTATCTATTTTTCTGTCACATATGAGCTCCAAAGTGTCCAATTTATCATCTAGAGTATCTCGTCAAGTGTGAAATGATAGACTGAGACTAAATTGGCAACTTTTTTGAAAAATATGATTTTGGCCAAACGCGTAAGGCATAAATTCTGCAAAATTGTCACTTGTGGTCATTTTTATGTTATCTCAATTGTTGCCCCCAGATTGTACAAAAATGCCAAATCAGACATTCAGTTTAACTACTCTGCATCTAGCGTGTCTATTCATGTGTAAAATAATTGTCTGGGACTCACTGTTTAGTGGTAGGACACAAACAAGTTGTTAGGAACATTTCTTCGTAAAATTTGTTTTTCACTTTTATCTTATCTATTTTTCTGTCACCTATGAGCTCCAAAGTGTCCAATTTATCATCTAGAGTATCTCGTCAAGTGTGAAATGATAGACTGAGACTAAATTGGCAACTTTTTTGAAAATATGATTTTGGCTAAACGCGTAAGGCATAAATTCTGGAAAAATTGTCACTTGTGGTCATTTTTATGTTATCTCAATTGTTGCCCCCAGATTGTACAAAAATGCCAAATCAGACATCCAGTTTAACTACTCTGCATCTAGCGTGTCTATTCATGTGTAAAATAATTGTCTGGGACTCACTGTTTAGTGGTAGGACACAAACAAGTTGTTAGGAACATTTCTTCGTTAAATTTGTTTTTCACTTTTATCTTATCTATTTTTCTGTCACCAACGAGCTCCAAGTGTCTAATTTATCATCTAGAGTATCTCGTCAAGTGTGAAATGATAGACTGAGACTAAATTGGCAACTTTATGGAAAATATGATTTTGGCCAAACGCGTAAGGCATAAATTCTGCAAAATTGTCACTTGTGGTCATTTTTATGTTATCTCAATTGTTGCCCCCAGTGTGTACAAAAATGCCAAATCAGACATTCAGTTTACCTACTCTGCATCTAGCGTGTCTATTCATGTGTAAAATAATTGTCTGGGACTCAATGTTTAGTGGTAGGACACACACAAGTTGTTAGGAACATTTCTTCGTAAAATTTGTTTTTCACTTTTATCTTATCTATTTTTCTGTCACCTACGAGCTCCAAAGTGTCCAATTTATCATCTAGAGTATCTCGTCAAGTGTGAAATGATAGACTGAGACTAAATTGGCAACTTTTTTGAAAATATGATTTTGGCCAAACGCGAAAGGCATAAATTCTGCAAAAATGTCACTTGTGGTCATTTTTATGTTATCTCAATTGTTGCCCCCAGATTGTAAAAAAATGCCAAATCAGACATCCAGTTTAACTACTCTGCATCTAGCGTGTCTATTCATGTGTAAAATAATTGTCTGGGACTCACTGTTTAGTGGTAGGACACAAACAAGTTGTTAGGAACATTTCTTCGTAAAATTTGTTTTTTTTCACTTTTATCTTATCTATTTTTCTGTCACCTATGAGCTCCAAAGTGTCCAATTTATCATCTAGAGTATCTCGTCAAGTGTGAAATGATAGACTGAGACTAAATTGGCAACTTTTTGGAAAATATGATTTTGGCCAAACGCGAAAGGCATAAATTCTGGAAAAATGTCACTTGTGGTCATTTTTATGTTATCTCAATTGTTGCCCCCAGATTGTACAAAAATGCCAAATCAGACATTCAGTTTACCTACTCTGCATCTAGCGTGTCTATTCATGTGTAAAATAATTGTCTGGGACTCAATGTTTAGTGGTAGGACACAAACAAGTTGTTAGGAACATTTCTTCGTAAAATTTGTTTTTTCACTTTTATCTTATCTATTTTTCTGTCACCTACGAGCTCCAAAGTGTCCAATTTATCATCTAGAGTATCTCGTCAAGTGTGAAATGATAGACTGAGACTAAATTGGCAACTTTTTGGAAAATATGATTTTGGCCAAACGCGTAAGGCATAAATTCTGCAAAATTGTCACTTGTGGTCATTTTTATGTTATCTCAATTGTTGCCCCCAGATTGTACAAAAATGCCAAATCAGACATCCAGTTTAACTACTCTGCATCTAGCGTGTCTATTCATGTGTAAAATAATTGTCTGGGACTCACTGTTTAGTGGTAGGACACAAACAAGTTGTTAGGAACAATTTCTTTCGTAAAATTTGTTTTTCACTTTTATCTTATCTATTTTTCTGTCACCTATGAGCTCCAAAGTGTCCAATTTATCATCTAGAGTATCTCGTCAAGTGTGAAATGATAGACTGAGACTAAATTGGCACTTTTTTGAAAATATGATTTTGGCCCAAACGCGTAAGGCATAAATTCTGCAAAAATGTCACTTGTGGTCATTTTTATGTTATCTCAATTGTTGCCCCCAGATTGTACAAAAATGCCAAATCAGACATCAGTTTAACTACTCTGCATCTAGCGTGTCTATTCATGTGTAAAATAATTGTCTGGGACTCACTGTTTAGTGGTAGGACACAAACAAGTTGTTAGGAACATTTCTTCGTAAAATTTGTTTTTCACTTTTACCTTATCTATTTTTTTTCTGTCACCTATGAGCTCCAAAGTGTCCAATTTATCATCTAGAGTATCTCGTCAAGTGTGAAATGATAGACTGAGACTAAATTGGCAACTTTTTTTGAAAATATGATTTTGGCCAAACGCGTAAGGCATAAATTCTGCAAAATTGTCACCTGTGGTCATTTTTATGTTATCTCAATTGTTGCCCCCAGATTGTACAAAAATGCCAAATCAGACATTCAGTTTAACTACTCTGCATCTAGCGTGTCTATTCATGTGTAAAATAATTGTCTGGGACTCACTGTTTAGTGGTAGGACACAAACAAGTTGTTAGGAACATTTCTTCGTAAAATTTGTTTTTCACTTTTATCTTATCTATTTTTCTGTCACCACCTATGAGCTCCAAAGTGTCCAATTTATCATCTAGAGTATCTCGTCAAGTGTGAAATGATAGACTGAGACTAAATTGGCAACTTTTTTGCAAATATTATTTTGGCCAAACGCGTAAGGCATAAATTCTGCAAAATTGTCACTTGTGGCCATTTTTATGTTATCTCAATTGTTGCCCCCAGATTGTACAAAAATGCCAAATCAGACATCCAGTTTAACTACTCTGCATCTAGCGTGTCTATTCATGTGTAAAATAATTGTCTGGGACTCACTGTTTAGTGGTAGGACACAAACAAGTTGTTAGGAACATTTCTTCGTAAAATTTGTTTTTCACTTTTATCTTATCTATTTTTCTGTCACCAACGAGCTCCAAAGTGTCCAATTTATCATCTAGAGTATCTCGTCAAGTGTGAAATGATAGCCTGAGACTAAATTGGCACTTTTTTGGAAAATATGATTTTGGCCAAACGCGTAAGGCATAAATTCTGCAAAATTGTCACTTGTGGTCATTTTTATGTTATCTCAATTGTTGCTCCCAGATTGTACAAAAATGCCAAATCAGACATCCAGTTTAACTACTCTGCATCTAGCGTGTCTATTAATGTGTAAAATAATTGTCTGGGACTCACTGTTTAGTGGTAGGACACAAACAAGTTGTTAGGAACATTTCTTCGTAAAATTTGTTTTTCACTTTTATCTTATCTATTTTTCTGTCACCAACGAGCTCCAAAGTGTCCAATTTATCATCTAGAGTATCTCGTCAAGTGTGAAATGATAGACTGAGACTAAATTGGCAACTTTTTTGGAAAATATGATTTTGGCCAAACGCGTAAGGCATAAATTCTGCAAAATTGTCACTTGTGGTCATTTTTATGTTATCTCAATTGTTGCCCCCAGATTGTACAAAAATGCCAAATCAGACATTCAGTTTACCTACTCTGCATCTAGCGTGTCTATTCATGTGTAAAATAATTGTCTGGGACTCAATGTTTAGTGGTAGGACACAAACAAGTTGTTAGGAACAATTTTTCGTAAAATTTGTTTTTCACTTTTTATCTTATCTATTTTTCTGTCACCAACGAGCTCCAAAGTGTCCAATTTATCATCTAGAGTATCTCGTCAAGTGTGAAATGATAGACTGAGACTAAATTGGCAACTTTTTGGAAAATATGATTTTGGCCAAACGCGTAAGGCATAAATTCTGCAAAATTGTCACTTGTGGTCATTTTTATGTTATCTCAATTGTTGCCCCCAGATTGTACAAAAATGCCAAATCAGACATCCAGTTTAACTACTCTGCATCTAGCGTGTCTATTCATGTGTAAAATAATTGTCTGGGACTCACTGTTTAGTGGTAGGACACAAACAAGTTGTTAGGAACATTTCTTCGTAAAATTTTTTTTTTCACTTTTATCTTATCTATTTTTCTGTCACCTATGAGCTCCAAAGTGTCCAATTTATCATCTAGAGTATCTCGTCAAGTGTGAAATGATAGACTGAGACTAAATTGGCAACTTTTTTGAAAATATGATTTTGGCCAAACGCGAAAGGCATAAATTCTGGAAAAAATTGTCACTTGTGGTCATTTTTATGTTATCTCAATTGTTGCCCCCAGATTGTACCAAAATGCCAAATCAGACATCCAGTTTAACTACTCTGCATCTAGCGTGTCTATTCATGTGTAAAATAATTGTCTGGGACTCACTGTTTAGTGGTAGGACACAAACAAGTTGTTAGGAACATTTCTTCGTAAAATTTGTTTTTCACTTTTATCTTATCTATTTTTCTGTCACCTATGAGCTCCAAAGTGTCCAATTTATCATCTAGAGTATCTCGTCAAGTGTGAAATGATAGACTGAGACTAAATTGGCAACTTTTTTGCAAATATTGTTTTGGCCAAACGCGTAAGGCATAAATTCTGCAAAATTGTCACTTGTGGTCATTTTTATGTTATCTCAATTGTTGCCCCCAGATTGTACCAAAATGCCAAATCAGACATCCAGTTTAACTACTCTGCATCTAGCGTGTCTATTCATGTGTAAAATAATTGTCTGGGACTCACTGTTTAGTGGTAGGACACAAACAAGTTGTTAGGAACATTTCTTCGTAAAATTTGTTTTTCACTTTTATCTTATCTATTTTTCTGTCACCAACGAGCTCCAAAGTGTCCAATTTATCATCTAGAGTATCTCGTCAAGTGTGAAATGATAGACTGAGACTAAATTGGCAACTTTTTGGAAAATATGATTTTGGCCAAACGCGTAAGGCATAAATTCTGCAAAATTGTCACTTGTGGTCATTTTTATGTTATCTCAATTGTTGCCCCCAGATTGTACCAAAAATGCCAAATCAGACATTCAGTTTAACTACTCTGCATCTAGCGTGTCTATTCATGTGTAAAATAATTGTCTGGGACTCACTGTTTAGTGGTAGGACACAAACAAGTTGTTAGGAACATTTCTTCGTAAATTTGTTTTTCATATCTTATCATTTGAACTTTTTGAAAAAATGTGTAAAACAATTGTCTGGGACTCAATGTTTAGTGGTAGGACACAAACAAGTTGTGAGGAACAATTTTTTCGTAAAAATTTGTTTTTCACTTTTATCTTATCTATTTTTCTGTCACCAACGAGCTCCAAAGTGTCCAATTTCTCATCTAGAGTATCTCGTCAAGTGTGAAATGATAGACTGAGACTAAATTGGCAACTTTTTGCAAATATGATTTTGGCCAAACGCGTAAGGCATAAATTCTGCAAAATTGTCACTTGTGGTCATTTTTATGTTATCTCAATTGTTGCCCCCAGATTGTACAAAAAATGCCAAATCAGACATCCAGTTTTACCTACTCTGCATCTAGCGTGTCTATTCATGTGTAAAATAATTGTCTGGGACTCACTGTTTAGTGGTAGGACACAAACAAGTTGTTAGGAACATTTCTTCGTAAAATTTGTTTTTTTTTCACTTTTATCTTATCTATTTTTCTGTCACTTATGAGCTCCAAAGTGTCCAATTTATCATCTAGAGTATCTCGTCAAGTGTGAAATGATAGACTGAGACTAAATTGGCAACTTTTTGGAAAATATTATTTTGGCCAAACGCGTAAGGCATAAATTCTGCAAAATTGTCACTTGTGGTCATTTTTAAGTTATCTCAATTGTTTTATCTCAATTGTTGCCCCCAGATTGTACAAAAAATGCCCCAAATCAGACATTCAGTTTAAATACTCTGCATCTAGCGTGTCTATTCATGTGTAAAATAATATTTGTCTGGGACTCAATGTTTAGTGGTAGGACACAAACAAGTTGTTAGGAACATTTCTTAGTAAAATTTTTTTTTTTTCACTTTTATCTTATCTATTTTTCTGTCACCTATGAGCTCCAAAGTGTCCAATTTCTCATCTAGAGTATCTCGTCAAGTGTGAAATGATAGACTGAGACTAAATTGGCAACTTTTTGATGCAATTATGATTTTTGGCCAAACGCGTAAGGCATAAATTCTGCAAAATTGTCACTTGTGGTCATTTTTATGTTATCTCAATTGTTGGCCCCCAGATTGTACAAAAATGCCAAATCAGACATTCAGTTTAACTACTCTGCATCTAGCGTGTCTATTCATGTGTAAAATAATTGTCTGGGGACTCACTGTTTAGTGGTTAGGACACAAACAAGTTGTTAGGAACATTTCTTCGTAAAATTTGTTTTTCACTTTTATCTTATCTATTTTTCTGTCACCTATGAGCTCCAAAGTGTCCAAATTTCTCATCTAGAGTATCTCGTCAAGTGTGAAATGATAGACTGAGACTAAATTGGCAACTTTTTTTGCAAATATGATTTTGGCCAAACGCGTAAGGCATAAATTCTGCAAAAATGTCACTTGTGGTCCATTTTTAATGTTATCTCAAATTGTTGCCCCCAGATTGTACAAAAATGCCAAATCAGACATCCAGTTTAACTACTCTGCATCTAGCGTGTTTATTCATGTGTAAAATAATTGTCTGGGACTCACTGTTTAGTGGGTAGGACACAAACAAGTTGTTAGGAACATTTCTTCGTAAAATTTGTTTTTTCACTTTTATCTTATCTATTTTTCTGTCACCTATGAGCTCCAAAGTGTCCAATTTCTCATCTAGAGTATCTCGTCAGTGTGAAATGATAGACTGAGACTAAATTGGCAACTTTTTTGAAAAATATGATTTTGGCCAAACGCGAAAGGCATAAATTCTGCAAAAAATGTCACTTGTGGTCATTTTTATGTTATCTCAATTGTTGCCCCCAGATTGTACAAAAATGCCAAATCAGACATTCAGTTTAACTACTCTGCATCTAGCGTGTCTATTCATGTGTAAAATAATTGTCTGGGACTCACTGTTTAGTGGTAGGACACAAACAAGTTGTTAGGAACAATTCTTCGTAAAATTTGTTTTTCACTTTTATCTTATCTATTTTTCTGTCACCTATGAGCTCCCCAAAGTGTCCAATTTCTCATCTAGAGTATCTCGTCAAGTGTGAAATGATAGACTGAGACTAAATTGGCACTTTTTTGGCAAATACTTATTTTGGCCAAACGCGTAAGGCATAAATTCTGCAAAAATTGTCACTTGTGGTCATTTTTATGTTATCTCAATTGTTGCCCCCAGATGTACAAAAATGCCAAATCAGACATCCAGTTTAACTACTCTGCATCTAGCGTGTCTATTCATGTGTAAAATAATTGTCTGGGACTCACTGTTTAGTGGTAGGACACAAACAAGTTGTTTAGGAACATTTCTTCGTAAAATTTGTTTTTTCACTTTTATCTTATCTATTTTTCTGTCACCTATGAGCTCCAAAGTGTCCAATTTCTCATCTAGAGTATCTCGTCAAGTGTGAAATGATAGACTGAGACTAAATTGGCAACTTTTTTGCAAATATGATTTTGGCCAAACGCGAAAGGCATAAATTCTGCAAAAATTGTCACTTGTGGTCATTTTTATATGTTATATCAATTGTTGCCCCCAGATTGTACAAAAATGCCAAATCAGACATCCAGTTTAACTACTCTGCATCTAGCGTGTCTATTCATGTGTAAAATAATTGTCTGGGAACTCAACTGTTTAGTGGTAGGACACAAACAAGTTGTTAAGGAACATTTCTTCGTAAAATTTGTTTTTCACTTTTATCTTATCTATTTTTCTGTCACCTATGAGCTCCAAAGTGTCCAATTTCTCATCTAGAGTATCTCGTCAAGTGTGAAATGATAGACTGAGACTAAATTGGCAACTTTTTTGCAAATATTATTTTGGCCAAACGCGTAAGGCATAAATTCTGAAAAATTGTCACTTGTGGTCATTTTTATGTTATCTCAATTGTTGCCCCCCAGATTGTACAAAAATGCCAAATCAGACATCCAGTTTAACTACTCTGCATCTAGCGTGTCTATTCATGTGTAAAATAATTGTCTGGGACTCACGTTTAGTGGTAGGACACAAACAAGGTCATTTTTATGTTATCTCAATTGTTGCCCCCAGATTGTACAAAAATGCCAAATCAGACATCCAGTTTAACTACTCTGCATCTAGCGTGTCTATTCATGTGTAAAATAATTGTCTGGGACTCACTGTTTAGTGGTAGGACACAAACAAGTTGTTAGGAACATTTCTTCGTAAAATTTGTTTTTCACTTTTATCTTATCTATTTTTCTGTCACCAACGAGCTCCAAAGTGTCCAATTTATCATCTAGAGTATCTCGTCAAGTGTGAAATGATAGACTGAGACTAAATTGGCAACTTTTTTGAAAATATGATTTTGGCCAAACGCGAAAGGCATAAATTCTGCAAAATTGTCACTTGTGGTCATTTTTATGTTATCTCAATTTTTGCCCCCAGATTGTACAAAAATGCCAAATCAGACATCCAGTTTAACTACTCTGCATCTAGCGTGTCTATTCATGTGTAAAATAATTGTCTGGGACTCACTGTTTAGTGGTAGGACACAAACAAGTTGTTAGGAACATTTCTTCGTAAAATTTTTTTTCACTTTTATCTTATCTATTTTTCTGTCACCTATGAGCTCCAAAGTGTCCAATTTATCATCTAGAGTATCTCGTCAAGTGTGAAATGATAGACTGAGACTAAATTGGCAACTTTTTTGAAAATATGATTTTGGCCAAACGCGTAAGGCATAAATTCTGGAAAAATTTTCACTTGTGGTCATTTTTATGTTATCTCAATTGTTGCCCCCAGATTGTACAAAAATGCCAAATCAGACATCCAGTTTAATTACTCTGCATCTAGCGTGTCTATTCATGTGTAAAATAATTGTCTGGGACTCACTGTTTAGTGGTAGGACACAAACGAGTTGTTAGGAACATTTCTTCGTAAAATTTGTTTTTCACTTTTATCTTATCTATTTTTCTGTCACCAACGAGCTCCAAAGTGTCCAGTTTATCATCTAGAGTATCTCGTCAAGTGTGAAATGATAGACTGAGACTAAATTGGCAACTTTTTTGCAAAAATGATTTTGGCCAAACTCGTAGGGCATAAATTCTGCAAAATTTTCACTTGTGGTCATTTTTATGTTATCTCAATTGTTGCCCCCAGATTGTTAAAAAATGCCAAATCAGACATCCAGTTTAACTACTCTGCATCTAGCGTGTCTATTCATGTTTAAAATAATTGTCTGGGACTCACTGTTTAGTGGTAGGACACAAACAAGTTGTTAGGAACATTTCTTCGTAAAATTTGTTTTTCACTTATATCTTATCTATTTTTCTGTCACCTATGAGCTCCAAAGTGTCCAATTTATCATCTAGAGTATCTCGTCAAGTGTGAAATGATAGACTGAGACTAAATTGGCAACTTTTTTGCAAATATGATTTTGGCCAAACGCGTAAGGCATAAATTCTGCAAAATTGTCACTTGTGGTCATTTTTATGTTATCTCAATTGTTGCCCCCAGATTGTACAAAAATGCCAAATCAGACATCCAGTTTAACTACTCTGCATCTAGCGTGTCTATTCATGTGTAAAATAATTGTCTGGGACTCACTGTTTAGTGGTAGGACACAAACAAGTTGTTAGGAACATTTCTTCGTAAAATTTGTTTTTCACTTTTATCTTATCTATTTTTCTGTCACCTATGAGCTCCAAAGTGTCCAATTTATCATCTAGAGTATCTCGTCAAGTGTGAAATGATAGACTGAGACTAAATTGGCAACTTTTTTGAAAATATGATTTTGGCCAAACGCGTAAGGCATAAATTCTGCAAAATTGTCACTTGTGGTCATTTTTATGTTATCTCAATTGTTGCCCCCAGATTGTACAAAAATGCCAAATCAGACATCCAGTTTAACTACTCTGCATCTAGCGTGTCTATTCATGTGTAAAATAATTGTCTGGGACTCACTGTTTAGTGGTAGGACACAAACAAGTTGTTAGGAACATTTCTTCGTAAAATTTGTTTTTCACTTTTATCTTATCTATTTTTCTGTCACCTACGAGCTCCAAAGTGTCCAATTTATCATCTAGAGTATCTCGTCAAGTGTGAAATGATAGACTGAGACTAAATTGGCAACTTTTTGCAAAAATATTATTTTGGCCAAACGCGAAAGGCATAAATTCTGCAAAATTGTCACTTGTGGGCCATTTTATGTTATCTCAATTGTTGCCCCCAGATTGTACAAAAATGCCAAATCAGACATCCAGTTTAACTACTCTGCATCTAGCGTGTCTATTCATGTGTAAAATAATTGTCTGGGACTCACTGTTTAGTGGTAGGACACAAACAAGTTGTTAGGAACATTTGTTCGTAAAATTTGTTTTTCACTTTTATCTTATCTATTTTTCTGTCACCAACGAGCTCCAAAGTGTCCAATTTATCATCTAGAGTATCTCGTCAAGTGTGAAATGATAGACTGAGACTAAATTGGCAACTTTTTTGAAAATATGATTTTGGCCAAACGCGTAAGGCATAAATTCTGCAAAATTGTCACTTGTGGTCATTTTTATGTTATCTCAATTGTTGCCCCCAGATTGTACAAAAATGCCAAATCAGACATCCAGTTTAACTACTCTGCATCTAGCGTGTCTATTCATGTGTAAAATAATTGTCTGGGACTCACTGTTTAGTGGTAGGACACAAACAAGTTGTTAGGAACATTTCTTCGTAAAATTTGTTTTTTCACTTTTATCTTATCTATTTTTCTGTCACCTATGAGCTCCAAAGTGTCCAATTTCTCATCTAGAGTATCTCGTCAAGTGTGAAATGATAGACTGAGACTAAATTGGCAACTTTTTTGGAAAATATGATTTTGGCCAAACGCGAAAGGCATAAATTCTGCAAAATTGTCACTTGTGGTCATTTTTATGTTATCTCAATTGTTGCCCCCAGATTGTACAAAAATGCCAAATCAGACATCCAGTTTAACTACTCTGCATCTAGCGTGTCTATTCATGTGTAAAATAATTGTCTGGGACTCACTGTTTAGTGGTAGGACACAAACAAGTTGTTAGGAACATTTCTTCGTAAAATTTGTTTTTCACTTTTATCTTATCTATTTTTCTGTCACCTATGAGCTCCAAAGTGTCCAATTTATCATCTAGAGTATCTCGTCAAGTGTGAAATGATAGACTGAGACTAAATTGGCAACTTTTTTGGAAAATATGATTTTGGCCAAACGCGTAAGGCATAAATTCTGAAAATTGTCACTTGTGGTCATTTTTATGTTATCTCAATTGTTGCCCCCAGATTGTACAAAAATGCCAAATCAGACATCCAGTTTAACTACTCTGCATCTAGCGTGTCTATTCATGTGTAAAATAATTGTCTGGGACTCACTGTTTAGTGGTAGGACACAAACAAGTTGTTAGGAACATTTCTTCGTAAAATTTGTTTTTCACTTTTATCTTATCTATTTTTCTGTCACCTATGAGCTCCAAAGTGTCCAATTTATCATCTAGAGTATCTCGTCAAGTGTGAAATGATAGACTGAGACTAAATTGGCAATTTTTTTTGAAAATATGATTTTGGCCAAACGCGAAAGGCATAAATTCTGCAAAATTGTCACTTGTGGTCATTTTTATGTTATCTCAATTGTTGCCCCCAGATTGTACAAAAATGCCAAATCAGACATCCAGTTTAACTAATCTGCATCTAGCGTGTCTATTCATGTGTAAAATAATTGTCTGGGACTCACTGTTTAGTGGTAGGACACAAACAAGTTGTTAGGAACATTTCTTCGTAAAATTTGTTTTTCACTTTTTTATCTTATCTATTTTTCTGTCACCTATGAGCTCCAAAGTGTCCAATTTATCATCTAGAGTATCTCGTCAAGTGTGAAATGATAGACTGAGACTAAATTGGCAACTTTTTTGGAAAATATGATTTTGGCCAAACGCGAAAGGCATAAATTCTGCAAAAATGTCACTTGTGGTCATTTTTATGTTATCTCAATTGTTGCCCCCAGATTGTACCAAAATGCCAAATCAGACATCCAGTTTAACTACTCTGCATCTAGCGTGTCTATTCATGTGTAAAATAATTGTCTGGGACTCACTGTTTAGTGGTAGGACACAAACAAGTTGTTAGGAACACATTTTTTCGTAAATTTTTTTTTTTCACTTTTATCTTATCTATTTTTCTGTCACCAACGAGCTCCAAAGTGTCCAATTTATCATCTAGAGTATCTCGTCAAGTGTGAAATGATAGACTGAGACTAAATTGGCAACTTTTTTGCAAATATTATTTAGGCCAAATAAGTAAGGCATAAATTCTGCAAAATTGTCACTTGTGGCCATTTTTATGTTATCTCAATTGTTGCCCCCAGATTGTACCAAAATGCCAAATCAGAAATCCAGTTTAACTACTCTGCATCTAGCGTGTCTATTCATGTGTAAAATAATTGTCTGGGACTTACTGTTTATTGGTAGGACACAAACGAGTTGTTAGGAACATTTCTTCGTAAAATTTGTTTTTCACTTTTATCTTATCTATTTTTCTGTCACCTATGAGCTCCAAAGTGTCCAATTTATCATCTAGAGTATCTCGTCAAGTGTGAAATGATGATAGACTGAGAGACTAAATTGGCAACTTTTTTGAAAATATATGATTTTGGCCAAACGCGTAAGGCATAAATTCTGCAAAATTGTCACTTGTGGTCATTTTTATGTTATCTCAATTGTTGCCCCCAGATTGTACAAAAATGCCAAATCAGACATCCAGTTTAACTACTCTGCATCTAGCGTGTCTATTCATGTGTAAAATAATTGTCTGGGACTCACTGTTTAGTGGTAGGACACAAACGAGTTGTTAGGAACATTTCTTCGTAAAATTTGTTTTTCACTTTTATCTTATCTATTTTTCTGTCACCTATGAGCTCCAAAGTGTCCAATTTCTCATCTAGAGTATCTCGTCAAGTGTGAAATGATAGACTGAGACTAAATTGGCAATTTTTTTTGGAAAATATATTTTGGCCAAACGCGTAAGGCATAAATTCTGCAAAATTGTCACTTGTGGTCATTTTTATGTTATCTCAATTGTTTGCCCCCAGATTGTACAAAAATGCCAAATCAGACATCCAGTTTAACTACTCTGCATCTAGCGTGTCTATTCATGTGTAAAATAATTGTCTGGGACTCACTGTTTAGTGGTAGGACACAAACAAGTTGTTAGGAACATTTCTTCGTAAAATTTGTTTTTCACTTTTATCTTATCTATTTTTCTGTCACCTATGAGCTCCAAAGTGTCCAATTTATCATCTAGAGTATCTCGTCAAGTGTGAAATGATAGACTGAGACTAAATTGGCAACTTTTTTGGAAAATATGATTTTGGCCAAACGCGAAAGGCATAAATTCTGGAAAAATGTCACTTGTGGTCATTTTTATGTTATCTCAATTGTTGCCCCCAGATTGTACAAAAATGCCAAATCAGACATTCAGTTTAACTACTCTGCATCTAGCGTGTCTATTCATGTGTAAAATAATTGTCTGGGACTCACTGTTTAGTGGTAGGACACAAACAAGTTGTTAGGAACAATTTCTTCGTAAAATTTGTTTTTTCACTTTTATCTTATCTTTTTTTTCTGTCACCAACGAGCTCCAAAGTGTCCAATTTATCATCTAGAGTATCTCGTCAAGTGTGAAATGATAGACTGAGACTAAATTGGCAACTTTTTTGAAAATATGATTTTGGCCAAACGCGTAAGGCATAAATTCTGCAAATGTCATGTCACTTGTGGTCATTTTTATGTTATCTCAATTGTTGCCCCCAGATTGTACAAAAATGCCAAATCAGACATCCAGTTTAACTACTCTGCATCTAGCGTGTCTATTCATGTGTAAAATAATTGTCTGGGACTCACTGTTTAGTGGTAGGACACAAACAAGTTGTTAGGAACATTTCTTCGTAAAATTTGTTTTTCACTTTTATCTTATCTATTTTTCTGTCACCTATGAGCTCCAAAGTGTCCAATTTCTCATCTAGAGTATCTCGTCAAGTGTGAAATGATAGACTGAGACTAAATTGGCAACTTTTTTGGAAAATATGATTTTGGCCAAACGCGTAAGGCATAAATTCTGCAAAAATTGTCACTTGTGGTCATTTTTATGTTATCTCAATTGTTGCCCCCAGATTGTACAAAAATGCCAAATCAGACATTCAGTTTAACTACTCTGCATCTAGCGTGTCTATTCATGTGTAAAATAATTGTCTGGGACTCACTGTTTAGTGGTAGGACACAAACAAGTTGTTAGGAACATTTCTTCGTAAAATTTGTTTTTCACTTTTATCTTATCTATTTTTCTGTCACCAACGAGCTCCAAAGTGTCCAATTTATCATCTAGAGTATCTCGTCAAGTGTGAAATGATAGACTGAGACTAAATTGGCAACTTTTTTTGAAAATATGATTTTGGCCAAACGCGAAAGGCATAAATTCTGAAAAATTGTCACTTGTGGTCATTTTTTTTATGTTATCTCAATTGTTGCCCCCAGATTGTACCAAAATGCCAAATCAGACATCCAGTTTAACTACTCTGCATCTAGCGTGTCTATTCATGTGTAAAATAATTGTCTGGGACTCACTGTTTAGTGGTAGGACACAAACAAGTTGTTAGGAACATTTCTTCGTAAAATTTGTTTTTCACTTTTATCTTATCTATTTTTCTGTCACCTATGAGCTCCAAAGTGTCCAATTTATCATCTAGAGTATCTCGTCAAGTGTGAAATGATAGACTGAGACTAAATTGGCAACTTTTTTGAAAATATTATTTTGGCCAAACGCGTAAGGCATAAATTCTGCAAAATGTCACTTGTGGTCATTTTTATGTTATCTCAATTGTTGCCCCCAGATTGTACAAAAATGCCAAATCAGACATCCAGTTTTAACTACTCTGCATCTAGCGTGTCTATTCATGTGTAAAATAATTGTCTGGGACTCACTGTTTAGTGGTAGGACACAAACAAGTTGTTAGGAACATTTCTTCGTAAAATTTTTTTTTTCACTTTTATCTTATCTATTTTTCTGTCACCAATGAGCTCCAAAGTGTCCAATTTATCATCTAGAGTATCTCGTCAAGTGTGAAATGATAGACTGAGACTAAATTGGCAACTTTTTTGAAAAATATGATTTTGGCCAAACGCGAAAGGCATAAATTCTGCAAAAATGTCACTTGTGGTCATTTTTATGTTATCTCAATTGTTGCCCCCAGATTGTACAAAAATGCCAAATCAGACATTCAGTTTAACTACTCTGCATCTAGCGTGTCTATTCATGTGTAAAATAATTGTCTGGGACTCATGTTTAGTGGTAGGACACAAACAAGTTGTTAGGAACAATTCTTCGTAAAATTTGTTTTTCACTTTTATCTTATCTATTTTTCTGTCACCTATGAGCTCCAAAGTGTCCAATTTATCATCTAGAGTATCTCGTCAAGTGTGAAATGATAGACTGAGACTAAATTGGCAAATTTTTGCAAATATGATTTTGGCCTAACGCGTACGGCATAAATTCTGCAAAATTGTCACTTGTGGTCATTTTATGTTATCTCAATTGTTGCCCCCAGATTGTATAAAAATGCCAAATCAGACATCCAGTTTAACTACTCTGCATCTAGCGTGTCTGTTCATGTGTAAAATAATTGTCTGGGACTCACTGTTTAGTGGTAGGACACAAACAAGTTGTTAGGAACATTTCTTCGTAAAATTTGTTTTTCACTTTTATCTTATCTATTTTTCTGTCACCTATGAGCTCCAAAGTGTCCAATTTCTCATCTAGAGTATCTCGTCAAGTGTGAAATGATAGACTGAGACTAAATTGGCAACTTTTTTGCAAATAATATTTTGGGCAAACGCGTAAGGCATAAATTCTGAAAAATTGTCACTTGTGGTCATTTTTACGTTATCTCAATTGTTGCCCCCAGATTGTACAAAAATGCCAAATCAGACATCCAGTTAAACTACTCTGCATCTAGCGTGCCTATTCACGTGTAAAATAATTGTCTGGGACTCACTGTTTAGTGGTAGGACACAAACAAGTTGTTAGGAACATTTCTTCGTAAAATTTGTTTTTTCACTTTTATCTTATCTATTTTTCTGTCACCTATGAGCTCCAAAGTGTCCAATTTATCATCTAGAGTATCTCGTCAAGTGTGAAATGATAGACTGAGACTAAATTGGCAACTTTTTGAAAATATGATTTTGGCCAAACGCGTAAGGCATAAATTCTGCAAAATTGTCACTTGTGGTCATTTTATGTTATCTCAATTGTTGCCCCCAGATTGTACAAAAATGCCAAATCAGACATCCAGTTTAACTACTCTGCATCTAGCGTGTCTATTCATGTGTAAAATAATTGTCTGGGACTCATGTTTAGTGGTAGGACACAAACAAGTTGTTAGGAACATTTCTTCGTAAAATTTGTTTTTTCACTTTTATCTTATCTATTTTTCTGTCACCTATGAGCTCCAAAGTGTCCAATTTCTCATCTAGAGTATCTCGTCAAGTGTGAAATGATAGACTGAGACTAAAATTGGCAACTTTTTTTGAAAATATGATTTTGGCCAAACGCGAAAGGCATAAATTCTGAAAAATTGTCACTTGTGGTCATTTTTATGTTATCTCAATTGTTGCCCCCAGATTGTACCAAAAATGCCAAATCAGACATTCAGTTTACACTACTCTGCATCTAGCGTGTCTATTCATGTGTAAAATAATTGTCTGGGACTCACTGTTTAGTGGTAGGACACAAACAAGTTGTTAAAAACAATTCTTCGTAAAATTTGTTTTTCACTTTTATCTTATCTATTTTTCTGTCACCAACGAGCTCCAAAGTGTCCAATTTATCATCTAGAGTATCTCGTCAAGTGTGAAATGATAGACTGAGACTAAATTGGCAACTTTTTTGCAAAAATATGATTTTGGCCAAACGCGAAAGGCATAAATTCTGCAAAATTGTCACTTGTGGTCATTTTTATGTTATCTCAATTGTTGCCCCCAGATTGTACAAAAATGCCAAATCAGACATCCAGTTTAACTACTCTGCATCTAGCGTGTCTATTCATGTGTAAAATAATTGTCTGGGACTCACTGTTTAGTGGTAGGACACAAACAAGTTGTTAGGAACAATTTCTTCGTAAAATTTGTTTTTCACTTTTATCTTATCTATTTTTCTGTCACCAACGAGCTCCAAAGTGTCCAATTTATCATCTAGAGTATCTCGTCAAGTGTGAAATGATAGACTGAGACTAAATTGGCAACTTTTTTGGAAAAATATTATTTTGGCCAAACGCGAAAGGCATAAATTCTGCAAAATTGTCACTTGTGGTCATTTTTATGTTATCTCAATTGTTGCCCCCAGATTGTACAAAAATGCCAAATCAGACATCCAGTTTAACTACTCTGCATCTAGCGTGTCTATTCATGTGTAAAATAATTGTCTGGGACTCACTGTTTAGTGGTAGGACACAAACAAGTTGTTAGGAACATTTCTTCGTAAAATTTGTTTTTCACTTTTATCTTATCTATTTTTTTCTGTCACCTATGAGCTCCAAAGTGTCCAATTTATCATCTAGAGTATCTCGTCAAGTGTGAAATGATAGACTGAGACTAAATTGGCAACTTTTTTGCAAAAATATTATTTTGGCCAAACGCGTAAGGCATAAATTCTGCAAAATTGTCACTTGTGGTCATTTTTATGTTATCTCAATTGTTGCCCCCAGATTGTACAAAAATGCCAAATCAGACATTCAGTTTAACTACTCTGCATCTAGCGTGTCTATTCATGTGTAAAATAATTGTCTGGGACTCACTGTTTAGTGGTAGGACACAAACAAGTTGTTAGGAACAATTCTTCGTAAAATTTGTTTTTCACTTTTATCTTATCTATTTTTCTGTCACCAACGAGCTCCAAAGTGTCCAATTTATCATCTAGAGTATCTCGTCAAGTGTGAAATGATAGACTGAGACTAAATTGGCAACTTTTTTGGAAAATATGATTTTGGCCAAACGCGTAAGGCATAAATTCTGCAAAAATGTCACTTGTGGTCATTTTTATGTTATCTCAATTGTTGCCCCCAGATTGTACAAAAATGCCAAATCAGACATCCAGTTTAACTACTCTGCATCTAGCGTGTCTATTCATGTGTAAAATAATTGTCTGGGACTCACTGTTTAGTGGTAGGACACAAACAAGTTGTTAGGAACATTTCTTCGTAAAATTTGTTTTTCACTTTTATCTTATCTATTTTTCTGTCACCTATGAGCTCCAAAGTGTCCAATTTATCATCTAGAGTATCTCGTCAAGTGTGAAATGATAGACTGAGACTAAATTGGCAATTTTTTAGAAAATATTATTTTGGCAAAACGCGTAAGGCATAAATTCTGCAAAATTGTCACTTGTGGTCATTTTTATGTTATCTCAATTGTTGCCCCCAGATTGTACAAAAATGCCAAATCAGACATCCAGTTTAACTACTCTGCATCTAGCGTGTCTATTCATGTGTAAAATAATTGTCTGGGACTCACTGTTTAGTGGTAGGACACAAACAAGTTGTTAGGAACATTTCTTCGTAAAATTTGTTTTTCACTTTTATCTTATCTATTTTTCTGTCACCTATGAGCTCCAAAGTGTCCAATTTATCATCTAGAGTATCTCGTCAAGTGTGAAATGATAGACTGAGACTAAATTGGCAACTTTTTTGCAAATATGATTTTGGCCAAACGCGAAAGGCATAAATTCTGCAAAAATGTCACTTGTGGTCATTTTTATGTTATCTCAATTGTTGCCCCCAGATTGTACAAAAATGCCAAATCAGACATCCAGTTTAACTACTCTGCATCTAGCGTGTCTATTCATGTGTAAAATAATTGTCTGGGACTCAATGTTTAGTGGTAGGACACAAACAAGTTGTTAGGAACATTTCTTCGTAAAATTTGTTTTTTTCACTTTTATCTTATCTATTTTTCTGTCACCTATGAGCTCCAAAGTGTCCAATTTATCATCTAGAGTATCTCGTCAAGTGTGAAATGATAGACTGAGACTAAATTGGCAACTTTTTTGAAAATATGATTTTGGCCAAACGCGTAAGGCATAAATTCTGCAAAAAATGTCACTTGTGGTCATTTTTATGTTATCTCAATTGTTGCCCCCAGATTGTACAAAAATGCCAAATCAGACATTCAGTTTACTACTCTGCATCTAGCGTGTCTATTCATGTGTAAAATAATTGTCTGGGACTCACTGTTTAGTGGTAGGACACAAACAAGTTGTTAGGAACAATTCTTCGTAAAATTTGTTTTTCACTTTTATCTTATCTATTTTTCTGTCACCAACGAGCTCCAAAGTGTCCAATTTATCATCTAGAGTATCTCGTCAAGTGTGAAATGATAGACTGAGACTAAATTGGCAACTTTTTTGCAAATATGATTTTGGCCAAACGCGTAAGGCATAAATTCTGCAAAATTGTCACTTGTGGTCATTTTTATGTTATCTCAATTGTTGCCCCCAGATTGTACAAAAATGCCAAATCAGACATCCAGTTTAACTACTCTGCATCTAGCGTGTCTATTCATGTGTAAAATAATTGTCTGGGACTCAATGTTTAGTGGTAGGACACAAACAAGTTGTTAGGAACAATTTTTCGTAAAATTTGTTTTTTCACTTTTATCTTATCTATTTTTCTGTCACCAACGAGCTCCAAAGTGTCCAATTTATCATCTAGAGTATCTCGTCAAGTGTGAAATGATAGACTGAGACTAAATTGGCAACTTTTTTGCAAAAAATATTTTGGCCAAACGCGTAAGGCATAAATTCTGCAAAATTGTCACTTGTGGTCATTTTTATGTTATCTCAATTGTTTGCCCCCAGATTGTACAAAAATGCCAAATCAGACATCCAGTTTAACTACTCTGCATCTAGCGTGTCTATTCATGTGTAAAATAATTGTCTGGGACTCACTGTTTAGTGGTAGGACACAAACAAGTTGTTAGGAACATTTCTTCGTAAAATTTGTTTTTCACTTTTATCTTATCTATTTTTCTGTCACCTATGAGCTCCAAAGTGTCCAATTTCTCATCTAGAGTATCTCGTCAAGTGTGAAATGATAGACTGAGACTAAATTGGCAACTTTTTTGGAAAATATTATTTTGGCCAAACGCGTAAGGCATAAATTCTGCAAAATTGTCACTTGTGGTCATTTTTATGTTATCTCAATTGTTGCCCCCCCAGATTGTACCAAAATGCCAAATCAGACATTCAGTTAACTACTCTGCATCTAGCGTGTCTATTCATGTGTAAAATAATTGTCTGGGACTCACTGTTTAGTGGTAGGACACAAACAAGTTGTTAGGAACAATTCTTCGTAAAATTTGTTTTTCACTTTTATCTTATCTATTTTTCTGTCACCAACGAGCTCCAAAGTGTCCAATTTATCATCTAGAGTATCTCGTCAAGTGTGAAATGATAGACTGAGACTAAATTGGCAACTTTTTGGAAAATATGATTTTGGCCAAACGCGAAAGGCATAAATTCTGGAAAAATGTCACTTGTGGTCATTTTTATGTTATCTCAATTGTTGCCCCCAGATTGTACAAAAATGCCAAATCAGACATTCAGTTTAACTACTCTGCATCTAGCGTGTCTATTCATGTGTAAAATAATTGTATGGGACTCACTGTTTAGTGGTAGGACACAAACAAGTTGTTAGGAACAATTCTTCGTAAAATTTGTTTTTTCACTTTTATCTTATCTATTTTTCTGTCACCAACGAGCTCCAAAGTGTCCAATTTATCATCTAGAGTATCTCGTCAAGTGTGAAATGATAGACTGAGACTAAATTGGCAACTTTTTTGCAAATATTATTTTGGCCAAACGCGTAAGGCATAAATTCTGCAAAATTGTCACTTGTGGTCATTTTTATGTTATCTCAATTGTTGCCCCCAGATTGTACAAAAATGCCAAATCAGACATCCAGTTTAACTACTCTGCATCTAGCGTGTCTATTCATGTGTAAAATAATTGTCTGGGACTCACTGTTTAGTGGTAGGACACAAACAAGTTGTTAGGAACATTTCTTCGTAAAATTTGTTTTTCACTTTTATCTTATCTATTTTTCTGTCACCAACGAGCTCCAAAGTGTCCAATTTATCATCTAGAGTATCTCGTCAAGTGTGAAATGATAGACTGAGACTAAATTGGCAACTTTTTGAAAAAATATTATTTTGGCCAAACGCGTAAGGCATAAATTCTGGAAAAATTGTCACTTGTGGTCATTTTTATGTTATCTCAATTGTTGCCCCCAGATTGTACAAAAATGCCAAATCAGACATTCAGTTTAACTACTCTGCATCTAGCGTGTCTATTCATTCATGTGTAAAATAATTGTCTGGGACTCACTGTTTAGTGGTAGGACACAAACAAGTTGTTAGGAACATTTCTTCGTAAAATTTGTTTTTCACTTTTATCTTATCTATTTTTCTGTCACCTATGAGCTCCAAAGTGTCCAATTTTTCATCTAGAGTATCTCGTCAAGTGTGAAATGATAGACTGAGACTAAATTGGCAACTTTTTGGAAAATATTATTTTGGCCAAACGCGTAAGGCATAAATTCTGGAAAAATTGTCACTGGTGGTCATTTTTATGTTATCTCAATTGTTGCCCTCAGATTGTACAAAAATGCCAAATCAGACATCCAGTTTAACTACTCTGCATCTAGCGTGTCTATTCATGTGTAAAATAATTGTCTGGGACTCAATGTTTAGTGGTAGGACACAAACAAGTTGTTAGGAACATTTCTTCGTAAAATTTGTTTTTCACTTTTATCTTATCTATTTTTCTGTCACCTATGAGCTCCAAAGTGTCCAATTTCTCATCTAGAGTATCTCGTCAAGTGTGAAATGATAGACTGAGACTAAATTGGCAACTTTTTTGGAAAATATGATTTTGGCCAAACGCGTAAGGCATAAATTCTGGAAAAATGTCACTTGTGGTCATTTTTATGTTATCTCAATTGTTGCCCCCAGATTGTACAAAAATGCCAAATCAGACATTCAGTTTAACTACTCTGCATCTAGCGTGTCTATTCATGTGTAAAATAATTGTCTGGGACTCACTGTTTAGTGGTAGGACACAAACAAGTTGTTAGGAACAATTCTTCGTAAAAATTTGTTTTTCACTTTTATCTTATCTATTTTTCTGTCACCAACGAGCTCCAAAGTGTCCAATTTATCATCTAGAGTATCTCGTCAAGTGTGAAATGATAGACTGAGACTAAATTGGCAACTTTTTTGAAAAATATTATTTTGGCCAAACGCGTAAGGCATAAATTCTGCAAAAAATTGTCACTTGTGGTCATTTTTATGTTATCTCAATGTTGTTGCCCCCAGATTGTACAAAAATGCCAAATCAGACATCCAGTTTAACTACTCTGCATCTAGCGTGTCTATTCATGTGTAAAATAATTGTCTGGGACTCAATGTTTAGTGGTAGGACACAAACAAGTTGTTAGGAACAATTCTTCGTAAAATTTGTTTTTCACTTTTATCTTATCTATTTTTCTGTCACCAACGAGCTCCAAAGTGTCCAATTTATCATCTAGAGTATCTCGTCAAGTGTGAAATGATAGACTGAGACTAAATTGGCAACTTTTTTGCAAAAATATTATTTTGGCCAAACGCGTAAGGCATAAATTCTGCAAAATTGTCACTTGTGGTCATTTTTATGTTATCTCAATTGTTGCCCCCAGATTGTACCAAAATGCCAAATCAGACATCCAGTTTAACTACTCTGCATCTAGCGTGTCTATTCATGTGTAAAATAATTGTCTGGGACTCACTGTTTAGTGGTAGGACACAAACAAGTTGTTAGGAACATTTCTTCGTAAAATTTGTTTTTCACTTTTATCTTATCTATTTTTCTGTCACCTATGAGCTCCAAAGTGTCCAATTTCTCATCTAGAGTATCTCGTCAAGTGTGAAATGATAGACTGAGACTAAATTGGCAACTTTTTTGCAAATATTATTTTGGCCAAACGCGTAAGGCATAAATTCTGCAAAATTGTCACTTGTGGTCATTTTTATGTTATCTCAATTGTTGCCCCCAGATTGTACCAAAATGCCAAATCAGACATCCAGTTTAACTACTCTGCATCTAGCGTGTCTATTCATGTGTAAAATAATTGTCTGGGACTCAATGTTTAGTGGTAGGACACAAACAAGTTGTTAGGAACATTTCTTCGTAAAATTTGTTTTTCACTTTCATCTTATCTATTTTTCTGTCACCAATGAGCTCCAAAGTGTCCAATTTATCATCTAGAGTATCTCGTCAAGTGTGAAATGATAGACTGAGACTAAATTGGCAACTTTTTTGCAAATATTTTTTTGGCCAAACGCGTAAGGCATAAATTCTGGAAAAATGTCACTTGTGGTTATTTTTATGTTATCTCAATTGTTGCCCCCAGATTGTACCATAATGCCAAATCAGACATCCAGTTTAACTACTCTGCATCTAGCGTGTCTATTCATGTGTAAAATAATTGTCTGGGATTCACTGTTTAGTGGTAGGACACAAACAAGTTGTTAGGAACATTTCTTCGTAGAATTTGTTTTTCACTTTTATCTTATCTATTTTTCTGTCACCTATGAGCTCCAAAGTGTCCAATTTATCATCTAGAGTATCTCGTCAAGTGTGAAATGATAGACTGAGACTAAATTGGCAACTTTTTGAAAAAAATTATTTTGGCCAAACGCGTAAGGCATAAATTCTGCAAAAATGTCACTTGTGGTCATTTTTATGTTATCTCAATTGTTGCTCCCAGATTGTACCAAAATGCCAAATCAGACATTCAGTTTAACTACTCTGCATCTAGCGTGTCTATTCATGTGTAAAATAATTGTCTGGGACTCACTGTTTAGTGGTAGGACACAAACAAGTTGTTAGGAACAATTCTTCGTAAAAATTTTTTTTTCACTTTTATCTTATCTATTTTTCTGTCACCAACGAGCTCCAAAGTGTCCAATTTATCATCTAGAGTATCTCGTCAAGTGTGAAATGATAGACTGAGACTAAATTGGCAACTTTTTGGAAAATATGATTTTGGCCAAACGCGAAAGGCATAAATTCTGGAAAAATGTCACTTGTGGTCATTTTTATGTTATCTCAATTGTTGCCCCCAGATTGTACCAAAATGCCAAATCAGACATTCAGTTTACCTACTCTGCATCTAGCGTGTCTATTCATGTGTAAAATAATTGTCTGGGACTCACTGTTTAGTGGTAGGACACAAACAAGTTGTTAGGAACAATTCTTCGTAAAATTTGTTTTTCACTTTTATCTTATCTATTTTTCTGTCACCAACGAGCTCCAAAGTGTCCAATTTATCATCTAGAGTATCTCGTCAAGTGTGAAATGATAGACTGAGACTAAATTGGCAACTTTTTTGAAAAATATTATTTTGGCCAAACGCGTAAGGCATAAATTCTGCAAAATTGTCACTTGTGGTCATTTTTATGTTATCTCAATTTTTGCCCCCAGATTGTACAAAAATGCCAAATCAGACATCCAGTTTAAATACTCTGCATCTAGCGTGTCTATTCATGTGTAAAATAATTGTCTGGGACTCACTGTTTAGTGGTAGGACACAAACAAGTTGTTAGGAACATTTCTTCGTAAAATTTGTTTTTCACTTTTATCTTATCTATTTTTCTGTCACCTATGAGCTCGAAAGTGTCAAATTTCTCATCTAGAGTATCTCGTCAAGTGTGAAATGATAGACTGAGACTAAATTTTCAACTTTTTTGCAAATATTATTTTGGCCAAACGCGTAAGGCATAAATTCTGGAAAAATGTCACTTGTGGTCATTTTTATGTTATCTCAATTGTTGCCCCCAGATTGTACAAAAATGCCAAATCAGACATTCAGTTTACATACTCTGCATCTAGCGTGTCTATTCATGTGTAAAATAATTGTCTGGGACTCACTGTTTAGTGGCAGGACACAAACAAGTTGTTAGGAACAATTCTTTGTCAAATTTGTTTTTCACTTTTATCTTATCCATTTTTCTGTCAATAACGAGCTCCAAAGTGTACAATTTATCATCTAGAGTATCTCGTCAAATGTGAAATGATAGACTGAGATTAAATTGGCAACATCTGGAAAGAGTATACTACTCTGCATCTAGCGTGTCTATTCATGTGTAAAATAATTGTCTGGGACTCAATGTTTAGTGGTAGGACACAAACAAGTTGTTAGGAACAATTCTTCGTAAAATTTGTTTTTCACTTTTATCTTATCTATTTTTCTGTCACCTATGAGCTCCAAAGTGTCAAAAAATTTATCATCTAGAGTATCTCGTCAAGTGTGAAATGATAGATGAGACTAAATTTGGCAACTTTTTGG